>OU342743.1:207949489-208082948 GCA_910589775.1 Avena eriantha
TGCAGACACTTGTTTTTAGGGGACATCGCCATGTCTGCGAAGGGGGTCACACTTGGGAACCAGGTTTAGGAGTTTTGAGCATGCCACCACACTTCATTACACATTCTGGGTCACATGGCATGGTTGGATGTGTTTCATGCCCGAACGCTCTTCTTTCCTGCGGAACCCTGATCCGGGGCCCTCGGGTCGTCTACCCCCCAAACTTCTTCTACGGGGTACCCGGGGTAGACTCACTTTTTTAGGCTTTGTTTGGTCATGTTGATGATTAAAACATGTTGGAACAGTTGTGAAAATTACCCGTTTCACGAACGGGGAGTTCCCCTAAAGTCAGATGCAGACACTTTTTTTTAGGGACACGCATTCTCAAGGGGGTCCCCTTGGGAACCAGTTTAGGAGTTTTGATGGCATGCACCACACTTCATTACACATGATTGGGTCACATGAAGGTTTGGATGTGTTCCGATGCCCCGAAGCGCTTCTTCCTGCGGAACCCTGATCCGCGGGCCTCGGATCGTCTAACCCCCTAGACTTTCTTCTGACAGGGGTAGCCCGGTGTTAGACCTCACTTGTTGTAGGCTTGGTTAGGTCATGTGATGATGTAAAACCATGTTTGGGAACATGTTGTGACAAGATCTACCCCGGTTTCACCGAAACGGGGAGTTTCCCCCTAATAGTCAGATTGCAGACACTTGTTTTTAGGGGACATTCGCATGTCGCGAAGGGGGTCACACTTGGGAACCAGGTTTAGGAGTTTTGAGCGATGCCACCACACTTCATTACACATTCTTGGGTCACATGCATGGTTGGATGTGTTCCGATGCCCCGAAGCGCTTCTTCCTGCGGAACCCTGATCCGCGGGCCTCGGATCGTCTACCCCCCCTAGACTTCTTCTGACAGGGGTAGCCCGGTGTAGCCCTCACTTGTTTTAGGCTTGGTTAGGTCATGTGATGATGTAAAACCATGTTGGGAACATGTTGTGACAAGATCTACCCCGGTTTCACCGAAACGGGGAGTTTCCCCCTAATAGTCAGATTGCAGACACTTTGTTTTTAGGGGACATCGCATGTCTGCGAAGGGGGTCACACTTGGGAACCAGGTTTAGGAGTTTTGAGCATGCCACCACACTTCATTACACATTCTTGGGTCACATGCATGGTTTGGATGTGTTCCGATGCCCCGAAGCGCTTCTTCCTGCGGAACCCTGATCCGCGGGCCTCGGATCGTCTACCCCCCTAGACTTTCTTCTGACAGGGGTAGCCCGGTGTAGACCTCACTTGTTTTAGGCTTGGTTAGGTCATGTGATGATGTAAAACCATGTTTGGGAACATGTTGTGACAAGATCTACCCCGGTTTCACCGAAACGGGGAGTTTCCCCCTAATAGTCAGATTGCAGACACTTTGTTTTTAGGGGACATCGCATGTCTGCGAAGGGGGTCACACTTGGGAACCAGGTTTAGGAGTTTTGAGCATGCCACCACACTTCATTACACATGCTTGGGTCACATGCATGGTTTGGATGTGTTCCGATGCCCCGAAGCGCTTCTTCCTGCGGAACCCTGATCCGCGGGCCTCGGATCGTCTACCCCCTAGACTTTCTTCTGACAGGGGTAGCCCGGTGTAGACCTCACTTGTTTTAGGCTTGGTTAGGTCATGTGATGATGTAAAACCATGTTTGGGAACATGTTGTGACAAGATCTACCCCGGTTTCACCGAAACGGGGAGTTTCCCCCTAATAGTCAGATTGCAGACACTTTGTTTTTAGGGGACATCGCATGTCTGCGAAGGGGGTCACACTTGGGAACCAGGTTTAGGAGTTTTGAGCATGCCACCACACTTCATTACACATGCTTGGGTCACATGCATGGTTTGGATGTGTTCCGATGCCCCGAAGCGCTTCTTCCTGCGGAACCCTGATCCGCGGGCCTCGGATCGTCTACCCCCCTAGACTTTCTTCTGACAGGGGTAGCCCGGTGTAGCCCTCACTTGTTTTAGGCTTGGTTAGGTCATGTGATGATGTAAAACCATGTTTGGGAACATGTTGTGACAAGATCTACCCCGGTTTCACCGAAACGGGGAGTTTCCCCCTAATAGTCAGATTGCAGACACTTTGTTTTTAGGGGACATCGCATGTCTGCGAAGGGGGTCACACTTGGGAACCAGGTTTAGGAGTTTTGAGCATGCCACCACACTTCATTACACATGCTTGGGTCACATGCATGGTTTGGATGTGTTCCGATGCCCCGAAGCGCTTCTTCCTGCGGAACCCTGATCCGCGGGCCTCGGATCGTCTACCCCCCTAGACTTTCTTCTGACAGGGGTAGCCCGGTGTAGACCTCACTTGTTTTAGGCTTGGTTAGGTCATGTGATGATGTAAAACCATGTTTGGGAACATGTTGTGACAAGATCTACCCCGGTTTCACCGAAACGGGGAGTTTCCCCCTAATAGTCAGATTGCAGACACTTTGTTTTTAGGGGACATCGCATGTCTGCGAAGGGGGTCACACTTGGGAACCAGGTTTAGGAGTTTTGAGCATGCCACCACACTTCATTACACATTCTTGGGTCACATGCATGGTTTGGATGTGTTCCGATGCCCCGAAGCGCTTCTTCCTGCGGAACCCTGATCCGCGGGCCTCGGATCGTCTACCCCCCTAGACTTTCTTCTGACAGGGGTAGCCCGGTGTAGCCCTCACTTGTTTTAGGCTTGGTTAGGTCATGTGATGATGTAAAACCATGTTTGGGAACATGTTGTGACAAGATCTACCCCGGTTTCACCGAAACGGGGAGTTTCCCCCTAATAGTCAGATTGCAGACACTTTGTTTTTAGGGGACATCGCATGTCTGCGAAGGGGGTCACACTTGGGAACCAGGTTTAGGAGTTTTGAGCATTCCACCACACTTCATTACACATGCTTGGGTCACATGCATGGTTTGGATGTGTTCCGATGCCCCGAAGCGCTTCTTCCTGCGGAACCCTGATCCGCGGGCCTCGGATCGTCTACCCCCCTAGACTTTCTTCTGACAGGGGTAGCCCGGTGTAGCCCTCACTTGTTTTAGGCTTGGTTAGGTCATGTGATGATGTAAAACCATGTTTGGGAACATGTTGTGACAAGATCTACCCCGGTTTCACCGAAACGGGGAGTTTCCCCCTAATAGTCAGATTGCAGACACTTTGTTTTTAGGGGACATCGCATGTCTGCGAAGGGGGTCACACTTGGGAACCAGGTTTAGGAGTTTTGAGCATGCCACCACACTTCATTACACATTCTTGGGTCACATGCATGGTTTGGATGTGTTCCGATGCCCCGAAGCGCTTCTTCCTGCGGAACCCTGATCCGCGGGCCTCGGATCGTCTACCCCCCTAGACTTTCTTCTGACAGGGGTAGCCCGGTGTAGCCCTCACTTGTTTTAGGCTTGGTTAGGTCATGTGATGATGTAAAACCATGTTTGGGAACATGTTGTGACAAGATCTACCCCGGTTTCACCGAAACGGGGAGTTTCCCCCTAATAGTCAGATTGCAGACACTTTGTTTTTAGGGGACATCGCATGTCTGCGAAGGGGGTCACACTTGGGAACCAGGTTTAGGAGTTTTTGAGCATGTCACCACACTTCATTACACATGCTTGGGTCACATGCATGGTTTGGATGTGTTCCGATGCCCCGAAGCGCTTCTTCCTGCGGAACCCTGATCCGCGGGCCTCGGATCGTCTACCCCCCTAGACTTTCTTCTGACAGGGGTAGCCCGGTGTAGGACTCACTTGTTTTAGGCTTGGTTAGGTCATGTGATGATGTAAAACCATGTTTGGGAACATGTTGTGACAAGATCTACCCCGGTTTCACCGAAACGGGGAGTTTCCCCCTAATAGTCAGATTGCAGACACTTTGTTTTTAGGGGACATCGCATGTCTGCGAAGGGGGTCACACTGGGAACCAGGTTTAGGAGTTTTGAGCATGCCACCACACTTCATTACACATTCTTGGGTCACATGCATGGTTTGGATGTGTTCCCATGCCCCGAAGCGCTTCTTCCTGCGGAACCCTGATCCGCGGGCCTCGGATCGTCTACCCCCCTAGACTTTCTTCTGACAGGGGTAGCCCGGTGTAGGACTCACTTGGTTTAGGCTTGGTTAGGTCATGTGATGATGCAAAACCATGTTTGGGAACATGTTGTGACAAGATCTACCCCGGTTTCACCGAAACGGGGAGTTTCCCCATAATAGTCAGATTGCAGACACTTTGTTTTTAGGGGACATCGCATGTCTGCGAAGGGGGTCACACTTGGGAACCAGGTTTAGGAGTTTTGAGCATGCCACCACACTTCATTACACATGCTTGGGTCACATGCATGGTTTGGATGTGTTCTGATGCCTCGAAGCGCTTCTTCCTGCGGAACCCTAATCCGCTGGCCTCGGATGGTCTACCCCCCTAGACTTTCTTCTGACATTGGTAGCCCGGTGTAGGAATCACTTGTTTTAGGCTTGGTTAGGTCATGTGATGATGTAAAACCATGTTTGTGAACATGTTGTGACAAGATCTACCCCGGTTTCACCGAAACGGGGAGTTTCCCCCTAATAGTCAGATTGCAGACACTTTGTTTTTAGGGGACATCGCATGTCTCTGAAGGGGGTCACACTTGGGAACCAGGTTTAGGTGTTTTGAGGATGCCACCACACTTCATTACACATTCTTGGGTCACATGCATGGTTTGGATGTGTTCCGATGCCCCGAAGCGCTTCTTCCTGCGGAACCCTGATCCCCGGGCCTTGGATCGTCTACCCCCCTAGACTTTCTTCTGATAGGGGTAGACCGGTGTAGCCCTCACTTGTTTTAGGCTTTGGTTAGGTCATGTGATGATGTAAAACCATGTTTGGGAACATGTTGTGACAAGATCTACCCCGGTTTCACCGAAACGGGGAGTTTCCCCCTAATAGTCAGATTGTAGACACTTTGTTTTTAGGGGACATCGCATGTCTGCGAAGGGGGTCACACTTGGGAACCAGGTTTAGGAGTTTTGAGCATGTCACCGCACTTCATTACATATGCTTGGGTCACATGCATGGTTTGGATGTGTTCCGATGCCCCGAAGCGCTTCTTCCTGCGGAACCCTGATCTGCGGGCCTCGGATCGTCTACCCACCTAGACTTTCTTCTGACAGGGGTTGCCAGGTGTAGGACTCACTTGTTTTAGGCTTGGTTAGGTCATGCGATGATGTAAAACGATGTTTGGGAACATGTTGTGACAAGATCTACACCGGTTTCACCGAAACGGGGAGTTTCCCCCTAATAGTCAGATTGCAGACACTTTGTTTTTAGGGGACATCGCATGTCTGCGAAGGGGGGTCACACTTGGGAACCAGGTTTAGGAGTTTTGAGCATGCCACCACACTTCATTACACATTCTTGTCTCACATGCATGGTTTGGATGTGTTCCCATGCCCCGAAGTGCTTCTTCCTGCGGAACCCTGATCCGCGGGCCTCGGGTCGTCTACCCCCCTAGACTTTCTTCTGACAGGGGTAGCCCGGTGTAGAACTCACTTGTTTTAGGCTTGGTTAGGTCATGTGATGATGCAAAACCATGATTGGGAACATGTTGTGACAAGATCTACCCCGGTTTCACCGAAACGGGGAGTTTCCCCCTAATAGTCAGATTGCAGACACTTTGTTTTTAGGGGACATCGCATGTCTGCGAAGGGGGTCACACTTGGGAACCAGGTTTAGGAGTTTTGAGCATGCCACCACACTTCATTACACATGCTTGGGTCACATGCATGGTTTGGATGTGTTCTGATGCCCCGAAGCGCTTCTTCCTGCGGAACCCTGATCCGCGGGCCTCGGATCGTCTACCCCCCTAGACTTTCTTCTGACAGGGGTAGCCAGGTGTAGCCCTCACTTGTTTTAGGCTTGGTTAGGTCATGTGATGATGTAAAACCATGTTTGGGAACATGTTGTGACAAGATCTACCCCGGTTTCACCGAAACGGGGAGTTTCCCCCTAATAGTCAGATTGTAGACACTTTGTTTTTAGGGGACATCGCATGTCTGCGAAGGGGGTCACACTTGGGAACCAGGTTTAGGAGTTTTGAGCATGTCACCACACTTCATTACACATGCTTGGGTCACATGCATGGTTTGGATGTGTTCCGATGCCCCGAAGCGCTTCTTCCTGCGGAACCCTTATCCGCGGGCCTCGGATCGTCTACCCACCTAGACTTTCTTCTGACAGGGGTAGCCCGGTGTAGCCCTCACTTGTTTTAGGCTTGGTTAGGTCATGTGATGATGTAAAACCATGTTTGGGAACATGTTGTGACAAGATCTACCCCGGTTTCACCGAAACGGGGAGTTTCCCCCTAATAGTCAGATTGCAGACACTTTGTTTTTAGGGGACATCGCATGTCTCCGAAGGGGGTCACACTTGGGAACCAGGTTTAGGAGTTTTGAGCATGCCACCACACTTCATTACACATTCTTGGGTCACATGCATGGTTTAGATGTGTTCCGATGCCCCGAAGGGCTTCTTCCTGCAGAACCCTGATCCGCGGGCCTCGGGTCGTCTACCCACTAGACTTTCTTCTGACAGGGGTAGCCCGGTGTAGGACTCACTTGTTTTAGGCTTGGTTAGGTCATGTGTGATGCAAAACCATGTTTGGGAACATGTTGTGACAAGATCTACCCCGGTTTTACCGAAACGGGGAGTTTCCCCCTAATAGTCAGATTGTAGACACTTTGTTTTTAGGGGACATCGCATGTCTCCGAAGGGGGTCACACTTGGGAACCAGGCTTAGGAGTTTTGAGCATGCCACCACACTTCATTACACATGCTTGGGTCACATGCATGGTTTGAAGGTGTTCCGATGCCCCGAAGCGCTTCTTCTTGCGGAACCCTGATCCGCGGGCCTCGGGTCGTCTACCCCCCTAGACTTTCTTCTCACTGGGGTAGCCTGGTGTAGCCCTCTCTTGTTTTGCTCTTGGTTAGGTCATTTGATGATGCCTCGGATTGTCTACCCCCTAATACTAACAAATAGTACACTAAAAACTTAAAATAAATACAATTGAAAGGAAAAAAAGGAAAGAAAATGAAAAATGTCCACAAGGCACACGGCAAAGGTGAAACACACGGCAAAGGCTTCTTTGCCGTGTGTCTCGGTCGGGTACACGGCAAAGGCTTCTTTGCCGTGTGTCTCGGTCTGGTACACGGCAAAGGCTCTCTTTGCCGTGTTCCTTTCTTTTCGGCACACGGCAAAGGGCTCGTCCAGCGTGTAACCCTATCCACACTCCACGCGAGCTCGTCCTCACCCCGCCGCCTCCTCTCACCCACCGCCATCCCGCACCCCGCCGCCTCCTCTCACCCACCGCCGCCACCCCGCACCCCGCCGCCGGCCCCTCCCCCATCTCAGCTGGCCCTGAGCCCCGAGCCGGCCCCGCGTGTCTACCCTCTGCCCGTGGCCGACCGCGCTGCCCCGACCCCGTGCATCGGCTGCACCGCCCCGGCCACCGTGCTGGTCGCCCTTGCTCGACAGAGGGCCGACCGGCTCGCGTGGGTGGGCGGAGCTCCGGCAGCGGCTCCCCTCCTCCACCTCGTCGTCGCCCCCATCTCCTCCACCGGTGTACCGAACAAGGTAAGTGTTTTCTTTCTTTTTTTTAGTTCATTGCTAATTCACGTCCATTTCGGTCTATATTATTGTTTCAACTTGAGACAATGGCCAAAATACTACTACTCAGAACTGATAGTTCCAAAATACCACTAGTAAAAACAGAGTAGCCAAAATAGTTCGGGGAGTTCCAAACATGCCGATTTCGTGGTAGCAGCCTGGGCAAGGGAGGGTTCGGCCGCGGAGGGAGCAGTCGGGGGTGTCGGCAAGCAGGCGGAGGCGTGAGCAAGCAGGCAGGCGGCGGCAGCACGGATAGTGCGGGGAAGCTGGAGAGAGAAGGAGCACGCGGTGGCAGGGACATTGGGGGCCAGCCATGGCTGATCCAATCGCCGTAATCGATCAACTAACTAGTGTTCCATGTGAGTCTGAACTCTGAAGAGACGAAGAGAGAATAGAGGGGTACTTTTGGAAAGGGATGAAAAAACTGACAACTTGGCTTTATGTTGACTAACAGATTCGCTTTGACAACTAGCGGAGTGGTATTTCGGCATGCAAAAACTGAAGATCAGTGCTATTTTGGCTAATTGGTTTTCGCTAGTGGTATTTTGGAATTCTCGGTTTTGAGTAGTGGTATTTTGGCTATTGTCTCTTTCAACTTTCTCTAGATACAAATACACCTAGTCTAAATGGTTAACTAAATACATACGAATCTAGACAAAATTGAAAACGTTAATATGAATCGGAGGGAGTAGCTATGTTTTTTCTTGCCTATTGAACCTGTGCCTGAGGCTGAGCGGAGACCGAGTAGTAGTAGGTAAAAAATATATCCCTGCATATATGAATACATGTGTATGTTAGTAATTCTTTTTTTCGTGCAGGATATCTATTGAGTTTGAGGGTGGGGCTGTCGACGGCATAGGGAATTTTGCGGGAGGGTCGCTGATCTTCTTCACCTCTCGATCACGCTTCGAGGGTAAAAATATGTTCTCCTCTCTTGTACCTAGGGTTATTTTCATGTCTAGATCACCAAGTCTTTCGTGTTACCTAGGCGTCTCTTCCCGGCCGTAAGGGTTACGCAGATAAATATGCATTAGTGGTCTCGCATATTATGAACCGTAACTCTTATGGCATTTACCGGGACAGTTGGCGGCTGCGTAGTTGGGTATGTTTTTCCTGTTCTACTTCGGTCCGAGACAGGATTTCGGCAGCGCCTCCCCGTTGTTCTCTGGATTCACATCCCTCTCGGCTTTTTGTCGAGACGTGTATCGGGAGAGCAGCGGGGGGGTGCTGCCGAAATTCTGTCTCGGATCAGGGTAGAGCAGGGAGAACATACTCAATCTACGGATCCGGCGGTTGCTAGGACCATCTTTACCTATTAGAGAGATAGGTGGATATATGCATGACGTAAAATTTATGTTTGCTAAAATTAACCGAACTAATACTAGATTTATTTATATGGCATGATTAATTGAAAGAGTCTGTTTTGGTACTGATTAAAGGATGGAGAATCGTGACTGGATGTATGAGGGCTATGTCAGTAAGTGGGACTTTACCATGGAATGGAAAGAAAAGGCCGAGGACTTCGTGAACCAGGCGTTTGCTGTCCCCACCAGACCCAGAAAAATTTTCTGCCCCTGTACAAGATGCAAGAACTTGAATACACATTCGAAGGATGATGTTAGTAGGCACCTGGTCAATTATGGGTTCACACCTTCCTACAAGACTTAGACTTTCCATGGTGAAAAGTTAGTGAAACGTGCTAGGAGGGAGTCACGGCAGAGTCAGCAGCAAAGTCAGCCAAGGGGGGAATTTGATGCTAGTTTTGATAGGTGCATAGACAACTTTGTGAATGCTAATGCGCCTGAAAGCCCTCATGTAGAGGCAGAGACACCTCAGGTGGCGGAGACAAGTGAGGAGCCAGAGGAAAACACGGCAAACTACGAGACTTTGTTTGCCTCGCAGAGACCCCTTCATACACATACAGATGTTAGCCAACTGGACGCCATCGCTCGCCTTTTGGCCTTCAAGAGCCACAGGAACTTGACCAGAGATGACTTCGATGATTTGCTGGCCGTTGTTGGCAGCATTCTTCCAAAAGGGCACCTCTTGCCGGAGAACTTCTACTATTCAACCAAACTCCTCCGTGACCTTAAGATGTCATATGAGCCGATACATGCTTGTCCGAAGGGATGCATGCTATTCAGAAAGGAGCATGCTAATACAAATTACTGTATCCACTGCAAATCCTCTAGGTACTTTGAGGTCGATCCCATTGGTGATGGTCAGAAGAGGCAGACCGGGGTTTCCCAAAACATCCTCCGGTATCTTCCAGTGCTACCGAGGATCCAGCGACTCTTCATGACCGAGGATACTGCCCAGCAGATGCAGTGGGCAGTAGAAGGTAATAGATACACCTACAAGATGATACATCCATCGGATGGTAGTGCATGGAAGAACTTTGTCAAGAAATATCCTGAGAAAGCCGGTGACAAGAGGAGCGTAGCAGTTGCCATATCAACCGATGGATTCAATCCATATGGTATGTCGGCTACAGTATACAACGGTTGGCCAGTGTTTGTTATTCCCCTGAACCTCCCCCCTGGCGTCTGCATGAGATCAGAGAACATGTTTGTGTCGATGATAATCCCCGGACCGAAATACCCTGGTAAGAACATGAATGTGTATCTAGAACCGCTGGTGGATGACTTGTTTTGTGGCTGGGAAGGTCGCGGGATCCGAACATATGACGCCACAAACAAGGAGCACTTCGATATGTATGTCTGGTACCACACCTCCCTGCATGACCTACCAGCACGTGCGTTGTTCTGCAGCTGGTGTACGCATGGGAAGTGGCCTTGCCCAGTGTGCATGCAGGATCCGACTTTCTTCTGGCTGTCGAAGGGAGGCAAGTATTCTTGCTTTGATGAACATCGAAAGTTCCTTGAGCCAAATCATCCATATAGGAATGATAAAAAGAGGTTCAAGAAAGGTCGTGTTGTCCATGATCCAAAGCCACGTCTGAAGACGGGAAAGGAAATCAAGGCTGAGTTAGAAGCTCTCCAGCCTAAGCCTGATGGGAATGGTTTCGTGGGATATGGGGACACGCACCAGTGGACCCACATTCCATGCTTATGGAAGCTACCTTACTTTGAGGATCTCGAGCTCCCACATTACATTGATGCAATGCACACCGAAAAGAATATCGACGAGGCCCTTTGGAGCACCATAATGCAAACTGAGAAGTCGAAGGATAACATCAAGGCTCGAATTGATCAAGAACAATGGTGCGATAGGCCAAAGTTGAAAATGCAGCCACCGGGAACCAACGGCAGAAAAGGGTGGTCTAAGCCAAAGGCTCCATTCTGCCCAACAAAGCCCCAAAAAAGGGAGATCTTCCAGTGGATCACGCAAAGTTTATTTTTCCATAATGGGTACGCAGCCAACTGGATGAGGGGTGCGAACATGCAAACGTTGCGAGTACAAGGGCTCAAGAGTCATGACTACCACGTATGGCTTGAGCGAATAATGCCGGTGATGATTCGAGGCTATGTCGATGAGGAGACTTGGCGAGTGCTATCAAGGTTGAGCTTTTTCTTCCGCCAGATTTGTGCTAGGGAGTTAGAGCGTAAAGTGGTTGAAAAGCTACATGAACAGGCACCCGAGTTGCTTTGTGATCTAGAGAGGCTCCTTCCGCTAGGGTTCTTCAATCTGATGCAACATATGATCTTGCATCTCACGGATGAGGCTTTGAAGGGGGGACCTGTGTGGGCCCGTTGGCAGTATCCACCTGAGAGAGTAACACAGAGGCTTCGTACAAAAGCAGGCAATAAATGCAAGATCGAGGCATCCATAGCTGAGTCAGTCCTTAATGAGGAGGTTGCAAACTTCACCACCAAGCACTATGATGCCAACATTCCCACAAAGCACAACCCAGTCTCCCGTTACAATGCCGCCAACCCTGAGGATGTACCCAAGCTTAGCATCTTTAGAGGGCTTGGTGGCAAATCAAGTGGCACGAAGAAGTTCATAATGAAAAAACCTGAGAGGGAGTTGATCCAGTCGTATGTCTTGAACACCATGGATGAAGTGAAGCCGTACATCGAGTAAGTGCTCACCCTTTAGATTTTCGTAAATAGTTGCTCCTATGTTCGTGCCTAACTCTTCTTTTTAAATTGGTATAGACGGTTCAAGCGTGCATATTGGAAGAATCCAGTTAGGGATCCTAACCCGAAAGAGGAGCATGATCTATTCGATAAGGGTGGTGGTTTCGGTTTCATCAGCTGGTTCTGTGGTTTGGTACTATTCCATCCAACTTCTTGTGCTAAACTTCTCGTGCTAAACTTCTCGTTCTAACTTGTAGGCAAATACTAACAAAGATATGCAACCCGAGCTAAGAAATATTGCTAGGGGCTTTAACCATTCAGTCGACATGTTCAATGCTTATGACGTGAATGGGTATCGCTTCCATACCCATGAATACACAACTATCCGGCCCAACCGGAAGACAACAAATAGCGGGGTCTTTTGTGAAGGCTCAGATGGCCTCCAGTATTATGGAAGAATCGAGGGTATATATGAGTTGAATTACGGTTTTGGCAAAGGGCTAAATCCCGTTGTATTCAAATGCCATTGGTTTGACCCACATCAGGTGAAACAGGATCCTGAAATTGGACTGGTCGAAGTTAAGAGAAGTTCCATTTATGCGGGAGATGATGTCTATATTTTGGCTACTCAGGCCTTCCAAGTATTCTATCTTCTGTACCCATGCCAAAACCCTACAAAACGTCTAAAGGACTGGGATGTTGTGATGACGGTACCGACACGCAACAGGCCGCCCTTGCCAAACAAGGATGATTACCGCCGCCTAGACCCTTCAACAAATGATGGCGAGTTTTATCAGGAAGAAGGGCTCCCCGGGCAATTCACTATCAACTTGTCCGGCGATAGTGACATGGTCGTAGATGATGACCAAGAAGCCGAGGAGGAAAACACCGTGCAAGATGAAGTTGAGGAGGTTCACAACCAACAAGATGTGAGTTTGCTCGAGGCGTTCCGTGCAGGCCATGACGTCAACGCTCCACAGGGACCACCTCCAGGTTTCGTGATGATTATTGGTGGCCCGAGAAGGATAGCGATGATGAAACCTGTGTTCCAATTTGTAATCCCGACACAGGCTTCTGATGTATGTAGTAGTAATAATATGAGACTAATCTATGTAGTACTATTTGTCGGGCTGTTGTATTTGTAAGAACTCTATGCTATGTAATAAATTTTGTTGCTTTTACTAATATCCATCGATTTTCATCGTTGTTGCTTTTACTAATATTCATCTATTTTCATCGGTGTTGCTTTTACTAATATTCATCTATTTTCATCGGTGTTGCTTTTACTATTATTCATCTAATTATGTTCATTGTGTCTTTTCATTCTAATATTCATCTATTTTCATCGGTGTTGATTTTACTATTATTCATCTAATTAATGTGTACCAATAAACTACTCTTTTTATTCTGTTTTGCAGGTGATTGAAAGATGCCGGGGGGAAAGGGCGTTACAAAAAAGCTGAAAAGCTTGGTTGACCTTGTGAGTGGTGGTTCAAAAAAGGGTGGTTCGAAAGCTTCAACATCGGCTTCGAGAGAGCGTGCTAGTCCTCCACCGCACACTTCACAGCGCCAGGGGCGTGGGAGGCATGGGAGGAATCCTAGTCCCCCCCCCCCCCGGCCGTGGTGGACTAGGACGAGGAGGAGGAGGACCAGGAGGAGGAGGACCAGGACCAGGAGGAGGACCAGGACCAGAAGGAGGAGGACCAGGAGGATGATCAGGCGCAGTCGCAGCAGTCGGAGGACGAGGGGTTGGGGTCTTTACCCTACGAGCTTGACATGACCTTGCGGTGGGATCCTCCGGAGGATGAGACGTCATACCTTGAGGCGTACGCGGCCATGGACCCGCGGCTTACGCCACAGAGCAAGGCTCCGTATCGGCGTGGGGTTGTGAGACTCCCCGATCTACCTTATGCCTATGCGGATAAGGTTCTCGTACCCGCTGGGAAGAGGTACATTATTTGACCCGCTAACCATATATTGGAATTTTCATCACATACTGATTATGATTTTTCATTTTGCAGTTCCTTTCTATATGAGGATGGAATGAAGCCGTATCGTGGCTACTCGAGTATCCTTGGAGCCCTGGTTCGAGCGTATTTTCCTGGGATTGTCACTCTCCCAAATGGTCAGGAGGATGTAGCTTGGACTTGGAAGCATTATCACTACGCCCCGGATCCGACTAAAAAGTACAACCACATGGCGGAGAAGATTCAAGTTCTGTTCTGGGTAAGTTTGTTTCACTTGTCATAATTAAATCATCGTGGCTTTGACTCGTGGCTTTGACTCCTCTTTTTCATGTGTGCATACTTGTAGAATTACTTCGACATGCACAGGGACAACTCAACGGAGTGCGTGGCGATCGTGAACGAGCTTGCCAAGAGGAAGGTGCAAGACATGCACTATGAGGCACGCGTGAACTCTGTCCGCAACTAGTTTGGCGATCGTAAGATCTGGATGAACAAGAGTCAAGCCCGGGACATGCTCTTCGAGCCATGGCAGTACCTGTAGGTAGTTGTGTTTCTGTTTTACTGATTTCTTGACCTTCATCTATTTCATGTTGTACTAATACCTATACCTTGTGGATGTAGAACCCTCCTCAGTTTGTCGGTAATGACGCGAGGTGCTACACGGCGATGGTAGCGTGGTGGACACACGCCGAGTACCTCAAGAGACACGAGGCCGCAAAGAAGCGGCGAGAGGAGATGAAGGGTGGATCACATCGCCAAGGCAGCATCCCCCTCGCCCTTGTCAGCCAAAAAGAGGTGAGCAAATGCTTTCTTTATTTTTGCTTCTCATGTTATTCTTTACTCCACAAGGGAGTCCCCCTTCACTTATCTTTGTCCTCTCATTTGCAGAAAGTAAAGACAGGTGTGGAGCGGTCCATGTTTGCCATTTGGAAGAAGATGCGCACCTTGGACGAGCCTGTGAACGGCTCCCCGTGGATCAATGAGGGAGCCAAGATCCGGAGTACGAAGTACCCTGAGAAGTACAAGCAGGTGCACTGCGAAGATTCCAACCCTGACACCGCCCCCTTCGATCCTGAGGTTGCCGTGCTGGCGGGACAGGGCTAGAGGAATGGCCGCCTATGGATTGCTGACGGGTCCGTCGACCCTAGCACCGTTCCGTCTATGCGCCAGATCCGGCGTGGTAGGACGAGCTCCATGCCTGCCGTAGAGACCCGTCCACGGCCTTCGGTTATAGCTATCGACCAGTTACGGGTATGTTCTTCTTCCTCAGTCATCTTTGGTTTACTACATGTTTTACATTGCAATGTTCATGATATCGCGGCTACACGACATAGGAGGAGATGGCCGCTAAGAGGGCAAGCAGAGAGGCAGCCGAGCAGCGGCAGCTACAGCTGGAGCAGCAGCTTAGGCAGCAGTAGGCGATGCTGGAGCAGCAACAGCAGATGACGCAGTGAATGGCAAACCAAATGCTCATGACTGCTCCACCAGGGTCTCTTCCTACTCCTCCTTTCGCCTTTCCGTGGGTAAGTGATCACATGTCTTTATTGTCTAATGCTCGTAATTTTCAATATTTTCTTATTGTCTAATGCTCACAATTTCCCATCGTGTAGATGGCTAATTTGATGCCTCCTACTGGGTCGAACAACCAGGCGCCGCCTGCTGGGTCAAACAGTGGATCCAACAACCAGTCGCCTTTCACCGTCATCAATCCGTCGGTCGTCCGCAGGCTGGATCAGAGTCCTCCTGGTTAGTTCTCCTACACTTGACCTTGTGCATCACTCGATATCAGTACTCGATACACTTGGAAATCGATTGTGAGAGTCTCATGATTGTGCTTTTGACCTTGTAGGAGGGCTTTGAGGTTGTGGCCATCATGTGTGCATCACGGTTAGTTCTCCTACACTTGTCAAATTTATTCATGCCATCATACTTGTAGAAAATTTAGTCATGCCATCACACTTGCAGAAAATTTAGCCTTGCCATGACACTTGTAGATAATTATATGCCATTCTCAAATTGTACTTGTCATTTTCATCACCTTGCCATGAGACTTATAGAAAATTTCGCCTTGTCATGAATTTTACTTGCCATATTGACGTACTTTTCTTAAACTTGTAGGATATCATGATGGATTCGGAGCATGAGCTTGTGGAGCACTTGGCGGTGATGGTCTTGTGGGTGGGAAGAAGAATAAACTTGTAATACTTGTGAATGGCTTATGACTTGTTCTTGTGAAGTTTGCATTGTTGCTTGTGTGGTGATGATGATATGATTTTGGTAGTGTTTGTGATGATATATGATCATATTATTGTTATTTTGGTGTTGGTGATGATCTTATGATCATATACATGTAATATGTGTTGGTGATGATCTATATGATCAAATATATATATTATGTGTTTCAAATACAGGAAATGAAAGAAAAACAGAGAAAAAGTGAAAAAACACACACACGGCAAAGGCAGACAGGTGGCAGCAGCCTGTGCGGCAGGCGCTGGGCAGACAACACCTTTGCCGTGTTCCACCTAGAATAGGCACACGGCAAAGGGACAGTCTCTGCCGTGTGTTCTTCAGGTGCGGCACACGGCAAAGCGGAACTCGTTGCCGTGTGGTAACTCCTAGAGGGCACACGGCAAAGGCCAGACACACGGCACAGTACAGGCACACGGCAAAGGATAAGGACATGGCAAAGGAGAAAAACACACGGCAAAGCGCAAACACGGCAAAGTCCCTCTGGCTCCGTCAGACGGACGGAACCGTGAAGCTACTTTACTGTGCCGTGTACGCCTGCCAGACACACGGCAAAGGCTTTGCCGTGTTTTGCGCTGGAGACACACGGCAAAGCCTCTTTGCCGTCGCAAACGCTGCCGTGTGACTTTTGCCGTGTGTATACACACGGCAAAGCCGTTGCCGTGTTCCTTTTCTCCTTTGTCGTGTGGTTTTGCCACACGGCAAAGAAAGTTTTTCCCGTAGTGATATCGTCATTTGCTCCCAAATGGGCGAAGAGGGTAGGAAAATTCGAGGTTGTAGAACCTGATTTGATGGATTTCTTTAGTAGCTTTTGCCATGTTCGTGTGAATATTGAGGTTGGAGAACCACTAAAGCATGTCATCTCCATCAGTAGGGGAGGGGAGATATATTACACGTTCACTATATCGCCAGATGTGATGATCAGGGGTGGTGTAGTGAATTTGGGTCGTGTAATCACTAAAACCGGCTTAGGGATGATAGTTTTAGTGGGAGCTCATGTAATAATTTGATTATAAAATTTTAACTCTTATTATGAACTTAGTTTTAATGTCTTTGCAAATATCCTTATAGATCATGGCATACAATCCTCACTACTAGAGAAAAGGCTATAGGAGACATGCATATTTGAGGCGCATTTATAATTTATGCGCCTCTCATAAAATAGGCGAGGCGCACCAGCCTGACATGCGCCTCTAGTACTTAAATAGGCGAGGCGTATATTTGTAGCATGCGCCTCCACGAAATCTGGCACCCGCAACTTATGCGGGTGCATTTTGATAATATGCGCCTCCAATATATTAGATAGGCGAGGCGCATATGAGAAGAATGCGCCTCGCATAAGTTGCGTGGGCCCGGGAGGAGTTTTGTGGTCGAATATGCAAGGCGCATATGGCAATATGCGCTTCCTATACTTGATAATATGTGAGGCGCATATTCCTATAACCTAGCAGATTCCCACCACCCCACCCCCTCCCGGAACACTTTTTCAGTTTTGTAAAAAATAAACAAAAATGATAGAAACTTTAAAAAAAATAATTCCTTTGAGTTGTAGTTAGATTTTAGGCATAGATCTAGACAAAATTGAAAAACATGAATTTCGATGTATTTGCAAAAATAGGTCATGGCACAGTAAAACGGCCATAACTTTTGCATACGATGTCGGAAAACAATCTTTACCCTATCAAAATGATCATCTCGAAATTCCCTACTTGAATTCAACCACCTATGGTTGTTCTAGATTTTACAAAATCTCCAAATTCAAAAAGAGTAAAAAGTTATGGCCGAAAGAAGATTTTTCCTGCAAAAAATAAAAAAACTATTCGAGGCGCATATGATATGATATGTGCCTCGCATAAGTAGAGCCGGATTCAAATTCGAAACAGCCACCTACCACACCTACCACCTCCCCTCCTTCTCCTTCTCCTCCACCTCTCCTTCTCCTTCTCCTCCACCTCTCCTCCTTCTCCCCTTCTCCTCCTCCTCCTTCACTCTCCTCCTCCTCCACCTCCGGTGGCATCCTCCTCATCTTCCTCTGGCGACCTTCTCCTCCTCTTCCTCCGGCGACCTCCTCCTCCTCCGGCGACCACTTCGGCCATGGCCTCCACAACCACACCGACCACCTCCGACGACCACCTTCGGCAGTCTCATCCTCCTCCACCATCTCTAGCAAGCCCCATGGCCTCCACAACCACACCGACCACCTCCAACGACCACCTTCGACGACCACCTCCGACGGCCTCATCCTCCTCTGCCATCTTCGGCGACCCCCATGGCCATGGCCTCCCGCACTTGCCTGCGGTGGTAGGTTGTAGCCACTCCGACGAGCTCCGACGAAATTCTAGATCTGGCCGCCATTTTTTTTTTGAAATTCAAAAATAATAGCCGAGGCGCATTCGTATCAATATGCGCCTCCCATATTCGGAGTATGGGAGGCGTATGCGCCTCGCATATGATATGCACCTCGCATAACAAATACTAGAGGCGCGACGCTAGAGGAGCATATCATATGCGCCTCGGATAGGGTTTTTGGTGCGCCTCGGGTAGGGTTTTCTCTAGTAGTGCCTGTGTATTTCGACCACAGATCTTTCTTGTGTGATGAGATGCTTAAGTAAGATGAGTCCAACTTCATAGACTGGTATCAAGTATACCATCCGTTTCGATGCATGGTGAGGTGTTTGGGATCCTGAGTACCATAAAATGGTGGGAGGATGCATGAAATAACGGCACGGGTAACACAGGAATGGCACTCTGACTGAAGGGAGGCGCTCGATGGAAATCCACTTTGACTCGTAGGTGTAGATGCACCACTGCCAAAAAGAAATCGGGCGTACATCTATATATGTTCGTACAGCAAGTTTCACCAAAAAAAATTATGTGGATTGTGTAAAAAAAAGACAATTTTTGGTGTTGCAAAATAGTTTTTCACAAGATATTTTTTTTGTTTTTTTGTACGGACCTTAAAAACTGCAAAACTTTGTGCGAGGGTATAGCATGACCGGATGCACAATCAGAATTTTTTCGGAATTCTTTAACATTTTGAAATTCGTATAAAATGTATTTTTCATAATAGGTGCCCTTTAGAAGTGGTAGCCAAATCGCTATGTCGGGCGCTCGATCAGTTTGTATCAGTGTGAGAAAACATCAAATGTGGAGTTATTATCTCCCTGTATTCGCTCCCAGCCACGTACGCTGGCGACCGAACAACCACTACAGCAGCATTACCGCATCTCATTTCCGTTATTTTCTTCTTGTTCGTCCTAACATCCAAGGACCAAAGGTTTGCATCTCTGTTACAATGTTATAGAAGTTCTTCAATGTGTGAAAGATAGAAGGTTTTACTTCATGCTAGTACTAACTGTCGATCTTTGACAGTGATGTAAGTATATAATTAACACGCCACTTTATTAATCAGTAATTTACTAGTACTACTGTAGTAAGAATCATTTACCAAGACAATTGCAGGAGAAATTAGAGCAGAGTGAAAGACAATGGTGAAGATCTGCTGCATCGGCGCGGGGTACGTGGGCGGCCCGACGATGGCGGTGATCGCGCTCAAGTGCCCGGACGTGGAGGTGGTGGTGGTGGACATCTCGGAGTCCCGCATCGCCGGGTGGAACAGCGACCGGCTCCCCATCTACGAGCCCGGCCTGGACGACGTCGTCAGGCAGTGCCGGGGCCGCAACCTCTTCTTCAGCACGGACGTGAACCGCTACGTGGGGGAGGCGGACATCGTCTTCGTCTCCGTCAACACCCCCACCAAGACCCGCGGCCTCGGCGCCGGCAAGGCCGCCGACCTCACCTACTGGGAGAGCGCGGCGCGCATGATCGGCGACGTCTCCCGCTCCGACAAGATCGTGGTCGAGAAGTCCACCGTGCCCGTCAAGACCGCCGAGGCCATCGAGAAGATCCTCGCCCACAACGGCCGCGGCGTGCGCTACCAGATCCTCTCCAACCCGGAGTTCCTCGCCGAGGGCACCGCCGTGCAGGACCTCTTCTCCCCGGAACGCGTCCTCATCGGCGGCCGCGAGACACCCGAGGGGCAGGCCGCCGTCAAGGCGCTCAAGGACGTGTACGCGCGCTGGGTCCCCGAGGACCGCATCATCACCACAAACCTCTGGTCCGCAGAGCTCTCCAAGCTCGCCGCCAACGCATTCCTCGCGCAGCGCATCTCCTCCGTCAACGCCATCTCCGCGCTCTGCGAGGCCACCGGCGCCGACGTCGCCGAGGTGGCTTACTCCATCGGCAAGGACAAGCGCATCGGGCCGAGGTTCCTCTCCGCGAGCGTGGGGTTCGGCGGGTCATGCTTCCAGAAGGACATCCTCAGCCTCGTCTACATCTGCGAGTGCTACGCGCTGCCCGAGGTGGCGGAGTACTGGCGGCAGGTCATCGGGATCAACGACTACCAGAAGAGCCGCTTCGTCAACCGCGTCGTGTCCTCCATGTTCAACACCGTCGCCGGGAAGAAGGTGGCCGTGCTCGGGTTCGCGTTCAAGAAGGACACCGGGGACACGCGCGAAACGCCCGCCATCGACGTGTGCCGGGGCCTGCTCGGGGACAAAGCCGTGGTGTGCATCTACGACCCGCAGGTGACGGAGGAGCAGGTGAGGCGTGATCTCGCCATGAAAAAGTTCGACTGGGACCACCCGCGGCACCTGCAGCCCGTTGGCGAGCCCGCCGGCCAGCAGGTCGCCATGGCGCCGGACGCCTACGAGGCCGCCCGCGACGCGCACGCCGTCTGCATCCTCACCGAGTGGGAGGAGTTCAGGAGCCTCGACTACAGCCGCATGTACGACGCCATGCAGAAGCCTGCCTTCATCTTCGATGGCCGCAACATCGTCGACCCGGAGAAGCTCCGGGAGATCGGCTTCATCGTGTACTCCATAGGCAAACCGCTTGACAACTGGCTCAAGGACATGCCAGCCGTGGCCTAAACTCTGGTAGATCTAGGCTCCACGTGCCGGTTAATTAGAAGGACGCGTCGTTGGTTTTGATTGATCTAGTTTCACATGTGGATAGAAGGATCAAAATACTTCATCTGTTTCAAAATAACTTGAAATTCTAGTTTTGTTCCATGTCAAATTTTTCTAAGAGCAACTCTAGTAGACACCGAAACCTCGTGGCCCGCAAAACACATTTATATGCCGAGCAAAACGTGTTTTCGGGGATGATTTTGCCTCCCGCAGAACAGACAGCGCAAACCCTGGGTCTGTTCCGCGGGAGGCAAATCGAGATTGCAAATCATGATTTAGATTTCAACAATTTGTTCATACAAAGTTCATATATAGCAACATAGATCAAATTAATGAATAATCGAAGTACAACAATAATTGGTCAAATCACAGTACAACAAATGTTCAAATGAAATAATTTAACAATAATCAATATTCAAAACTTGACATGGAAGTCTTATATCAAAACATATCAATAATCACAGTAGAACATATTCAAAACTTGACATGAAACTCTGTAACTTTACAAAACTGAAATGAAACTTGTGAAACATATTCAAAACTTGTTAAACATTTCTACTGCTTGGAAAATGTTTCACAACTTCATTCATGTTTTAGTTCTGTTTCAGGTAATGGGTTTTGTGTTGAAAAAGAAGTCAAACTGTCTCATCAATCTCAAAGCAGCACGCATGCTACACCTACCATTGCTGGTAAAAACGTCGCAAGCCACCCGCACTAAAATGTAGGTGAAGTCAAGGACCCTCACAAGAGGAGAAAAATCCTATGCGACCTGGTCGCCGAGCGGTGGACCAAGCTGTGTGCGTTGTCCACGTAGCAAAACGAATATCAAAGCTTTTGGCCACTTATTCCCACTTTCTACTTATCAATTCCCTAATCACACCAGGACCGGCTCCTTCCCGACTGCGTAGCTCGTTGACAAAGCCTCCAGCTAGCGACGAACGACCCCCACCGCGCCCGGTGGCGCAGCTCCTTCACGACGCCGTCGCTCGCGGACACAATGGAGCTCCAGCTAGCCACGGCCACCCTGCACCGCGCCCGGCGGCGCAGCTCGTTCATGACACCGTCGCTCCCGCGGCACCACCGGCGCTACAGCTTGCCCGACCACCCTCCTCAACGCATTCGGTCGCGGCGGCGTTGACGGTCCGTCCCAACTATGCCCCGCCCCTGTTTCTATGTTTGCTGGGGAATACGTGTCCAAAAGCTTTGAGATTTATTTTGCTACATGGCAAACACACAACTTGGTCCACCGCTCGGGATGGAACAACCAAGTCGCATAGAATTTTTCTCCCTTACAAGAAGTTATCTTGCCAGATTTTCTCCCTTGCCAGATTTTCCTCCTGGTCAACTCTGTTCTCATGGCGATGCTTGCTCATGCTATGAGTGCGGGCTTGCTACCTGTCGGAGTTATTGCAGCCATCGACAAATGCCGCAGAGCTTTTCTCTAGGCCGGGGACGACTCGTGCACCGGAGGGCAGTGCAAAGTTGCTTGGATTCAAGTCTGTACCCCCAAAGACCATGGGGCTGGGGGTTCTCTCCATTTCTGACCAAAACTCCGCACTCCTTGCGAAGTTCCTCACAAAAATTCACTCTAACTCGGATGCCCCATGGGCTTGCTGGTTTCGCCGCCGGTATGGTTCGTCTGCCACGCGAGACCTGGGCGATTTTCACTCTCTTGACACCCCTATCTGGAAAGACATTGTGGCCGGCATAAGCTCCTTCCGATCCATCTCCACTGTCAACATCGGGGACGGGTCTTCCACTGCGTTCTGGCTCGACAATTAGCTTGGGGACACCACTATTAGCGAACGCTACCCTGCTCTTTTCTCGCACTCTACCAAGAAGCACATCTTTGTTCAGAAGGTCCTCCTTGTTGGGCTGGAACACTCCCTTGTTCCGCGCCTCACCCATGCGGCGGACGCAGAATTGAATTCCCTTGCCTCTGACCTTCTCTCCATTCAACTTCAACCTCAAACGCCGGACTCTAGTTTATGCCGATTTACTAACAAAAGACTTTCAAACAAAAGCTTCTATGTCAACTCCTTCAGGCACAGGTAGATAGATGAGAGAGCGAAAAAGATCTGGCATAGTATCGCCCCCCTGAAGTGCAAGATATTTGGCTGGCTGACTCACAGATCGAGATTACCAACAAATGATAGAAGGTTCAGGCATGGCCTTTCCTCGTCCACCAAGTGCCCCTCCTGCACGGAAGACGAAGATATCGATCACATGCTTGCTCGCTGCCCTAGAGCTCGTGACGTTTGACGCTCTCTTCTGCCTTCGACCACCCCTCCAGACAGTTTTGTTAAACTCTGGGACCCCCAACACCAAACCATGGAGGAAAACACAATTCGTACAACGATCACATGGAACATTTGGAAGAGAAGAAATGCCATTGTGTTCAACCAGGTTGATGAAGACCTTACGACGATCCAACGTAGGTACATTAAAGACCTTCGCCGGGCGTACCGCTGTACCACGCCATACTCCTCTGTCTTAATTAATACATGGTGTAATAGTTTCGATCCCCCTTGAACCCTTTGATCCGAATGTCTCTCTCGTCTCCTTCAAAATTGTAAAGAATTGTACCAGTTTTGAATGATATAAAATGGTTCAAGGCCGGCGTAAGCCAGCCGTAGTCCCGTTCAAAAAAAGGATTTACCCAAGGAGCCCTGCTATTTAATTTGTTCTCGTACCTGCAGAACGCAAGGTTACAGTGAGATCCTTCTACACACCACGAGTATGCATAATCCAGATCCCTCTCGGTCCTAGAGCCAGAGATGACTTACTCCAACCATGTAACGATCCTTCTCGTTGCTAAGGTGTCCATGGCCCCCTATATTTGTAGGTACTTCGGTACATAGACTTAAAAGCATTCGGTAGTTTACATGTGCTCCATCAGTGGCACCTCACACTACAGAAAAGCTAAGCTATGCCGAGAGTCAAAAGCCGTCGGCGCAGTCCTGATCCCGTCGGCGTAGGCTACGCTCCTCGGTAAGGACCTCCCTCGGGGGAGCACACGGAGACCGTCGGCGTAGGCTACGCCGACGGCTATCCTCGGTATGCCTAGCGGCCGATTGCAAAATATTTTTTTTTTAAATTCAATTTTTTTCTCCACTTTTTTTAATGTTTGACTCGTTAATCTCTCATTTGGAATATTTTTTACATAAATTATACTTAATCTTTGATCAAATTATAGTCTTGGTCAAACTTCTCAGTCGGTCACCCATCCTCACTACTCTACCCAGCAAGCTTAACTTCTCCCCTTCAGAATCTGTATCCGCAAAGCAGTACATACCTTGTTGTCAATACTATGATATCTATTTTATTAACTCTTATATCATCATGTCACATGTTTGTATTTTTTGAAATTACAAACAATTATTTAAGTAAACAACAATAAATAAGTAAAAATTATTGAATTTAAATAAAACTATAATGATTTTATTTTTTGTATTTTTCTATTTAATAGGGATTAATTAATATCTTTAAATCTGTAAACCGGAATTCGACAAATAATATGTCTAAATTGATCCGAGAAAGATAGGAATCCAAATATTATATCCATACCAAGTTATCACAAACTATGTCGTGATTTTAGCTATAATTTCATTTGCCCATTTAAAACGGTAGACATAAAGATTCTTAGCTCGGGGTTGGGACTCGCTAAACTTGAAGTGGATCTCCGATGAAATAGCATATTGTGAACCTAAAAATGATTTTTAGAAAAAATCATGAGTATCATATCATGTACCTGCAGTTCATATCTGACCCACTTCCTGCGGAAATTTGTCTTTTTCAGTAGGGGTGGACGGAAAGGTTTACATATCCCTAGTAGGGACATCGTTTATATAAGGTGGTCTAATATTTTTTCAAAATGGGGTGGTAGCATTTTTGTATTTAACGTTTGGTGTTGCTTCACAAAACGCCCCGATTTTTGTGCTTCGAAACTAGAAAATTTCTTTTCCATGCAACGAAATGAGAAACTTCCTCCTGCAACATTGTTCGCCATCCTATGATGCACATGCATGCACAATATGGAAACATTATCACAAACTATGTCATGATTTTAGACATAACATTGGTAGTTTGACCCGAAAGTCAAGAAACCTCGAATGAGATAGGTCATTTTGTGAAGGTTTTTTGTGACATAATCAATATAGCGAGTTTGATATTTTTTCTCCCAAATATGTCACATAATATGACACCACGTGAATATCTCACATTTTTTTGATTTAGTTATGGTCATCTAAACTATCGTCAAACCCTAATCGAACGGCGGGCATGAAGATTCTTAGCTCGGGGCTGAGCCTTGCTAAACTTGCATTGGATCTCTGAAAAAACATCATATTGTGAACCTAAAAATGGTTTTTTGAAAAATCATGAGCATCACATCATGTACCTGCGGATCATATCTGACCCACTTCCTACCGATTTAGCAGAAATTTGTCTTTTTAGCAGGGGTGGACAGAAAGGTTTACGAATCCCCGGTTGGGACATAGTTCATGTAAGGTGGTCTAGTATTTTTGAAAAATGGATGGTAGCATTTTTGTATTTAACGATTGGTGTTGCTTCACAAAACGCCCCGTTTTTGCGCTCCGAAAATAGGACTTAATTTTTCCGGGCGACGAAAAGGAAAACTTTCTCCTGCAACATTATTCGTCATTCCATGATGCACATGCATTCACAATGGGAATATTATCACAAACTATGTCGCGATTGTAGCCATAACATTGGTAGTTTGACCTGAATATCAGAAAACCTCGAATGAGATAGGTCATTTTGTGAAGGTTTTTTTAGACATAATCAATATACCAAGTTTGATATTTTTTTCTCCCAACTATGTCACATAATCTGATGCCACGCGAAGGTCTTGCATTTTTTGATCTTTTTTGATTTAGTTATGGTCATTTGAAACTATCGTCAAACGCTAATCGAATGGCGGGCATGAAGATTCTTAGCTCGGGACTGAGCCTCGTTAAACTTGCATTAGATCTCTGAAGAAACATCATATTGTGAACTTAAAAATGATTTTTTCAAAAAATCATGAGCATCAAATCATGTACCTGTAGTTCATATCTGACCTACTTCCTATCAATTCGGCAGAAATTTATCTTTTTCAGCAAGCGTGGACGGAAAGGTTTGCAAATCCCCAGTTGGGATATCGTTCATGTAAGGTGGTCTAGTATGTTTTAAAAATAGGTTGATAGAATTTTTGTATTTAACGTTTGGTGTTGTTTCACAAAACACCCCAATTTTTGTGCTCCGAAAATAGAAAATGGCTTTTCCGTGCGATGAAAAGGAAAACTTCCTCCTGCAACATTGTTCGCCATCCCATGATGCACATACATGCACAATATGGGCACATTATAACAAACAATATCGCGATTATAGTCATAACATTGGTAGTTTGACCCGAAAGTCAGGAAACCTCGAATGAGATAGGTCATTTTGTGAAGGTTTTTTGAGACATAATAAATATACCAAGTTTGATATATTTTATCCCAACTATGTCACATAATATGACACCATGTGAAGGTCTCGCATTTTTTTATTTTTTTGCATTTAGTTATGGTCATTTGAAACTATCGTCAAACCCTAATCGAACGACGGGTATGAAGATTCTTAGCTCGGGGCTGAACCTCGCTAAACTTGCATTGGATCTCTGAAGAAACATCATATTGTGAACTTAAAAAATATTTTTAAAAAAAATCATGAGCATCAGATCATGTACCTACAATTCATGTCTGACCCACTTCCTACCGATTCGGCATAAATTTGTCTTTTCAGCAGGGGTGGATGGAAAGGTTTACGAATCCCCGGTTGGGCCATAGTTCTTATAAGATGGTATAGTATTTTTGAAAATTGAGGTGGTAGTATTTTTGTATTTAACGTTTGGTGTTGCTTCACAAAACGCCCCGATTTTTGCGCTCCGAAAATAAAAAAAATATTTTTTCATGCGACGAAAAGGAAAACTTCCTCCTGCAACATTGTTCTCCATCCTATGATGCACATGGATGCACAATATGGGCACATTATCACAAACTATGTCACGATTCTAGCTATAACATTGGTAGTTTGACTCGAAAGTCGGAAAATCTCGAATGAGATAGATCATTGTGTGAGGGTTTTTTTGAGTTTTTGAATTTGTTATGCCCGTTTTAAACTATATGTAATGTTTTATGCTTTAATTAATTTTTATTTACAAATGTGTAATATTTAAGTTTAGATAGATAGATCTCATTTTTTGTAAATTTTGATACATTATTTGTATTTTTCTGAATTAGAATGATTTAGTTAAGATTTTTGTAAGATTAATGAGGTAAAAGCAATGGTAAGGAAATCGGTAATCGTTAACTGCTCGGTCGGCTTGGGAGTAGCGAGTAATCGGAATTCGGATGATTAACTGATTTAATCGGTCGGCTATTAATTGGTGCAACCTACACAAATTAGCACATAAAACACTTGTATATAAGAAAGAAATAGTATATGGACATGTATATGTCCAACCCTACTTATCAAGACCCCAAAAGCCCAATAAAACACATACGCTTCTCCTCTGACCTCTGAAGTTTCTCTACTCCCACCACCTACCCAGGGTATTGGTTGGTGACGGTGGGAATCGAGCTCTTGGAGGCGAGAATCGAGTGGGAGATTCGTAAAACCTACTTCATTGGGCAGGCTAGCGGTTGGACATACGATATACGTTCAAAATTTTGCAATTTTTTTGACCAACCGTAGTAGTTAATCGGCAATATACCTAATAATCGGTCTGTCACAACTATTAGTTAGCATAAAGGATTAACTCAACGGATTAGTGGTAATCGACACGGTTAGGTCCCTGGTAGCGATTAATCGGCATATTAATCGCTGATTCGGACGATTTTTTGAACAATAGGTAAAAGGGAAAATAGCTATGCCGAGGCAACCGTTGGTGTAGGCTACGCCGAGGGTAGCCATCGGCGTAGCTCTCCTACGTCGAGGGCAATTCTACGCCGACGGCGAGCTTCGTGGGACGCTCAGCTCGTGGCCTATGCCGACGATCTCGATTTTTGGCCGTCGGCTAAACCGGCCGTGAGCATCTACGATCCCCAGGTGCCCGAAGAGCAGGTGCGGCGGGACCTCGCCATGAATGAGTTCGACTAGGACCACCCGGGGCACCTGCAGCCTGTGGGGGAGCCTACCAGGCAGCAGGTTGCCATGGTGCCCGACGTGGCCGCCCCGACGCGCATGCCGTCTGCATCCTCACTGAATGGAAGGAGTTCAGTTTAGGAACCTTGACTAGCATTCGTCTTCGATGGCCGCAACGTCGTCTACTCGGAGAAGCTCCGGAAGATCGGGTCATCATGTACTCCATCGGCAAGCCACTTGATCGCTGGCTGAAGGACATGCCAGTCGATCTGTTGGGGCTGATGGAAGTAGTGGAATCATAGTGTCTTTTGAAATGTCAACAAGCAGATAATGGCGGAGGGTTTAGTCTCCCAAGTTAGAGAAGAGTGGGATCTGTGGAACATACCCCCTCCGTTTTAAAATATAAGATGTTTTAGCTTTGTGAATAAAGTGTATCTAAACCTTTTTGTGTGTAGGTTTACTCTAAACATAGATGAACATACACACTAAAAGGTCTAGATACACTCCATTCACAAAGCTAAAACATCTTATATTTTGAAACGGATAAGAGTAGCTAGGCGAGGCGTGACCTGTGTATGTGAGAGCCGTCGATCTGTAACAGATGGCTACATAGAGTGACACGCACCGTCAAATTCTATCAAAAAAAAAGAGTGACACCGTCAAAACTGTAACAGCTTCTTTTTTTGCTGTTTTGTTTCTTCTCGGAAGAGGGAAATCCCATGCATTACCGGGAATAATAATTATTCCAATGTTTCTATCCATATAACCTTTTTGTCGTTGTTGTATTTAGATTAGATATGGATCATTTTAGTTGGTTTTGGCAAGAAAAAAAAACAATGGAATAGACACCTCGGCTGGTTTATGCTCGAACCTATTTTTTTAACCGGTTTTTCAGGAAACTGGCCTAAACCGAACCAGCCGGCGCTATATACAAGCCACTCGTACGAAAAGCTAGATCCTCATAATCAACCCGGGTCCTGGAGCTGACACGTGTCCTTTTTAGCGGAAAAATAAACGAACGAGAACGTGGATGGGTCCCACCCTTTCGTCCTTTCCCCCGCATCCTCGTAGATACACGGCCATGGAGCGCGGCTGCTTTTTTACTGGCCGCCGTTGCGCTCCGACCTGGTCTAGCTCCGGCGAGGTTGGGTTCAGCTCCGACGAGGTAGGCTTCCATGACCCTCTCGCAGCAGACAACTCGCGGTCGTAGCACTCGCCGTCGGCCGTGGTAGTAGAACGTGCCCACCGTTGTAGCAACCCTAGCCTCGACCTCCTTAGCACCTCCACCGTCGAAGCACCACCGGCAGCATCACCGTCGATAGCCGCATCACCATACCCTTGCAGCAAAAAAAACTCCGTCTGCCAGTAGCTAACCCGTTGGCCGCCTGTAGCAAACCCGCCGGCGGTCGGTAGCAAATATCTTGGCCGACGGTAGCAAAACTCATGTCGTAGGTAGCAAAAAATCCTCCGGCCGTCGGTAGCAGGTCCATTGCCGGAGAAGACACTCGCTCGTAGCAGGTTGTAGCACTTTCATCTCCCGCTCGTAGCAGCACAGCGTGCTGTAGGTAGCACATCCGCCCGCCGTAGGTAGCAGCGCCGCGCGCCGTGGGTAGCACCGCCGCGTGCCATGGGTAGCAGCGCCGTCTGCCGTAGGTAGCACCGCCGCACACAGTGGGTAGCAGAGCCACATGCCGTAGGTAGCACCGCCGCGCGCCATGGGTAGCACCCCCGCCTGCCGTGGGTAGCAGCACAGCGTGCTATAGGAAGCAGAGCCACATGCCGTAGGTAGCACCGCTGCCTGCCGTAGGTAGCACCGCCGCGCGACATCGGTAGCAGCACCGCTCGCTGTAACGTCCCCATTGATGCAGTACTTCTTCTACTGTTCCGGCGGATGATGCAAGCCAGAGAGAAAATCCGGCCATCACACGAAGCTGGGAGTCGCACGCGTTGCGGCAGGGATTCGGGCGTCGGAGCCCATCCCGGCAATGACGGGGGATCAGGCGCGGTGGCGCCGCGTGGTTTTAGGCTCGACGGCGTCCGATGGAATGGACAGCGGAAAAGAGTAGGCGGCGCGCGGGAGGACCTTGCCGAAGGCGGGGCTCGGTTCGCCGGGGTCTCGGTCCAACAGGGGGAGCAGCTCTAGTGAGAAGGGGCATGGCGTGAGTACAGGAGAGAAAATCTAGAAAGAAGGAGAACGGCGAAGAGATAAGCTTCTGTGGGCGGTGGGCTGGTGGGACCAGGCGACACGCGTCGCACGCGGGAGCCGGGGGATGCGAGACGTGCAACCCCCCCGGATGATGTCTATCGTTTTCTCATGACTATTTGGAGCATAACATGACATATCCACTAGTCGTACACACCGAAAGGTAGTTGGTGTCCTGTTATTCGCTCAAGTATTGACTTCGATATATGTGGCTTGCATAATCCAACTATATACCGACTCTCCTCTACTTCCATGCCATTTGATGTGCAGGAGTGTCCATGGCCGTTTATACTATCAGTTTAGATATAGCAGACGTAAACTTGAAGGTTTCGGAAATTCGGATTGGCTCTGGGGTCTATGTTATATGTTGATCCAAATTCTACAAAGTAGAGGCGAACTTCAGACTCCGCTCCGCGACGGATCGTTAATGACCTAGGTTACCACCACTATATATACTTCTTATAAGCCGCCGGCTGGGATAAGTTGTATCTGTGAAATCCCGGCGTTGTGTAAACACTCTCCGTTATAATGAAGTTTCGCTGGCTAGCGCCCGTGGTTTTTTCCCTCTCTTTGTTGGAGAGGGTTTTCCACGTTAAATCCGTGTCCCCTTGCTGTGATTTTATTTTCGTTCTTCGTTATTTACTTGTCGCAAATCTAACAGTCTAGATGCTCCTGGTCTCTGAACCAATCACGTTCTGCGTGCTGCTCCATTTGCCACCGTATTCAACCATGTACCTTCTTTGTAACTTTCTTTTTAAATACTCCCTTTGTTTAGAAATATAAGATGTTTTAGCTTTGTGAATCGAATGTATCTAGACATCTTTTATTATATATATAGGTTCACTCCGAAACTATAGACGTCTTTTAGTGTATAAGTTCACTCCGAACATCTACGAACCTATATATATACTAAAAGATGTCTAGATACATTCGATTCACAAAGCTAAAACATCTTATATTTCTAAACGGAGGGAGGAGTGTTTAGCCCCTGTTGCACAGAGGTAATAAATGCTTGCACATCTACTTGGTCGACAGTACATGACGGATGAATCTGGTGTACCTTTCTATTAGAGCAAGGTTAATAGAAGAGCCACCGTTGGCTCTATAGCCATTCCATGTACCTAAAGTTTTCATAAAGCCCACAAGTACAATAGACTAGCTCTAGGCCTTTCACAATGGAGGGTCTCTTAGCACGTTTTTATAGGAGCACTTAAAACCTAAGAAACAACTATGATAATGAAGGGTTGCATTTAATGATTCTAGTCTCATGCATTTGTGTGATTGGTCTAGCCAAGTTTTTTGCCTATGATACTATACAAGGGGTGTAGCTTAGCTAAGATATAACAACGCTCTCTTTCTTCATTAAATGACATGCCACATAGACAAAGTACCTAGGATACTGCGCTAAGAAGCAGCCATTGTGATCTTAAGCAAGGTATTAGATGGACTTTAATTATGATTAAATTATATAATGCATGTACCTCATTGGACCAGCATGCATATGAGCTACTTTTTGCCTCGTGGCTTGTGCTGCAGCCGGCTATAGCCTAAGCACCCGCTTTCCTCTCTCTCCTATTTCTCTTTTTTCCACATAGAATTTTAAATGACGTGGCAACTCTTATAGCCTGTTCACGAGGTTTATTGTACTTGCTCTTACGAACCTGGACTAATAACAAAGTTGGAAGAAGAGATACTAATTAAAGCATCGCCTCAAAAGAAAACACATCCACTGATCTGCTTACTGGATCAGGGGAAGTCCATTGACGTGCTGCCGAGGCTGTGCTCTTTTTCGCCATCCGGAAAGCGTACACGCCCTCTCACCGCTCGTCGAGTCGCCAGAGTCCACCCCTTGGGGAATAGCCGATTTCACCATGCAGATCCCTAACTAACACGACCGAGTACGCCTAAATATTTTTGTTGGGTCGTGGTCCAGGAAAGATCCACATACCTGCTCCACAGTCCAGAGCCTCCTGGTTAAACCTCCGTTCGACCTTGTGTACAATAGAGACGTGTCAGCTGGTTGTAAGAAGTAAAATATAGTATTTATGCTGAGTTGGAAGGGAGAGAAGAGGAGAGAGGAGAGGAGCCGGCTGTAAGTTAAGAGCCAACTCTAGCACGTGCTCCTAGGTACTTTGTGAGAGTAAAATATGGGCCACACTTTTATAAAGTAGTACATCTTTGTATCCAACTATTATACGTGTTAGCTATGTGACTGACTACAGATGATGTGGCAACATCTTATAGCCAACAATCGGCTACACTATTAAACTTGCTCTAGCCTCGGTAGTGTGACGTGGGCCACCTGTACGAATCGTATGAAATCTGGCACTGTATTCGACAATTACTGCAGCTCGTATGTCAGTCCGTTCTCACCGGGCACCGGCGCAGCAATCTCCATGCACATGTTCGTGGTCCAGATGACAGGGATCATATGCACCGGGGTGCCAAAATGACAGGGATCATATGCACCGGGGTGCCAAAACTCGATGCTCTTACATAGTATATGCTCCACCTGCGGTATCTTAATGTGCAATTATTCAATAGTTTGTGCGTTGCAGCTTTGGTTGTGCTTGCAAGAATATTCAAGAGCTCGTAAGAGTATCTCTAGCAAAACCCACAAAAGAGATAAAACTATAAAATTACCGTATTTTGAGATTTTGGGAGAAAAAACTGCCCCGATCAGACTCTGCAAGCTAGGCCTAGCAAGCTATGGTTGTGCTTGCAAATATTCAAGATAACTGGTTTGGGTTGTGCTTGAAAATATTAGTGAACTCTAACATTTTTTCCATCTAGGCAAAATACAGAACATTGCACAGAGTTAGCCAATGCTTATTCCTCGGATACCGTCATTACTTATTCTCCGAGAAAAGAAGTTGACGACTCGTAGGCCTTCCACCTTCATGCGGCATTGCTCTGTCAGGCTTTCGTCCATTCCAAATAATTCTCCACCGATGTCTCGTGTGTCTTTTCTCAGAAAGAATGAAATAACTAGTTACTCTCTAACTCTTAACAAAAAGGCATATTAATTTTAAAAATATTTACTCCAAGTAATTAAATTTTCCACCTATAAGAACATGATCCTAGGGTAATGCTACCTTTATTCAGAACTAGAAGAATGAAAATGTTAACAGCAACCCATTCAGCCTCACATCACACAAACATGAAAAATAGTCACCTTGTGTTTGCACGAATAATAACGTCGAGATTTTCAAAAAAAAAGAATAATAACGCCGAGATCAGACGGATCTCACATGACACTAACGGGAAAATTTGGCATTGTGACTTTCATGGGAGGTGTGGTGGAAGTTTCAAATCTTTTTTGGCTAATACATCAAGCTTGTTGTCATAGAAGGCTACCGGTAGAGAAATTGGTTAGCGGAGATCGATCATCTAGTTATAGTATATAGGATAAGCGCTAAGCAAATCTATATGTTTTCGTATTGAATCCAGAATGAGATTTTCACGTAAATAAGGAATCTAAAATGAGCGAGACGTGTATGGAACAATTATTGATTGAAAAAAGATCACATGTCCATGTTACATAGATCGAGGATGAAAATCATTTATGAAGATCGATGTTCGGTGAGAAAATAACAACACGGCCCTTGTCCATAACAAATGTCTCTAGTAACCACCCCTTCACACATATGTATATATAGGATGACAGATGAAGTGTCTTCTATGTATGCTTCGGAATCATAGTTTAGGCACCTCATTTCTTCTCATACACCAACTATTGGCAAAATCAGTAAAAACATAGAAAAACATATACTAGCTTGAGAATAGGACGCACCAGGAAGAATATGCTTTGAATTCAGCAATAATCTTGTACATGGAAGTGATGTGTTGCAACATCGGTTGATCTTGTACAAACGGACAGTATAGATGTACCATCGAAGCCTGTGTAGGTGTTCTCCTTCTACGCCTCATCTAGCAGAATACCGAAATCAAACCACCCCACATGATTATGTTTAGCATTGTGGTGGATGGTCACAATCTCATTTTCCCACCCACTTTTGCTTATGTTAATTAGTCGTTGTTTGAACCGCTTTAGCCTCTTCTCTACAAAATTTTCAAAAGAAGATTGTAACCATAGCATGCGTCAGACTATGAGCTCAAAGCGCCTACTAGATCAGCCCAAAGAAACCCATAATCCACCATAAGGCTTACAACATAGTGACATAAAAATAGACATAACACATAGTCCAAACCAAGGACGTAAAACCAGCCCCAACAACATAAATAGCAGGCCCACACATCAATGAGGGCACCTATTGAGAAGCCACCGCCGAAGGCCCAAGGTTGCTAAGTGCTATGAGCACTTGTGTCGGCAGCACGACATAAAGTAGAATGTTATATGAGATTGTTCTAACAATCCTTTGTGGATGGAAAACAACTTCTAGGGTGAACGAATGTTGGGTGTCACGTCATGAAATATGCATATGTTAGGAATTGGTATCTTCACGATATTAATATTTCCTTTGTCAAAAATTGCATATGGCAGAACAAACTTTTCTGTCATAAAAGAGAAATATTTCCTTGCTAGACCGCATCTATGACGAAATTCACCATAATGGAATTTCCCGCATAAATACATATATGATGAATTTCCGTCACAAAAGGGGGTTTATATGTGCGGGAAGTCTTTTCTTCATAGATGTGGTTTCACATCTACGATGAAGCCTCTTCACTTACAGATATAGATTGGCGCCACACGAAAACTCTTGATGTGGCACCTAACTGTGGCATGGATGTGTACACCATTTGTAATTGTATCTATGTTATCCACATATGATATAATCTCGGGTAGAAGGAAGAATTTCACCCAAGGGGCCTAAACCTAGGTAACTTGAGTCGTGCCTCGTAGCATCTAGTGATATGAGCATCTCCACGACCACATAAATCACGTACAAAAATTGTACACTGTAAAATATGCATGATTTTATCACTTAAAAGCTGGCGCCCGCCGTGGGGACCTTGTGTCACTTCTCTACCATATTAGTGAAGGAGATATGACCTAGAGGCAAATAATAAATAGGTCTTTATTGTCATATCTCAATTAGTTTATAATAGTTTTATATTATGCTATAACTGTGCCAAGTAGAAACATTGGTACAGGTGTGGTATGAAACAACCAAGTCCCTATTAGCCTCTGTTCATACTAGTTCGTTGGTCATGAGGATGATCTGGATTTCAAGATCATGGGCATTTATGCCAATTAACAACGGGGTCATATCATTGGAGAATGATGTGATGGACATTCCTCGAAGGATTGCAACACGATCAAGTCATATAGTTCATTGTTGCAACAGCTAAATCTAGACTCCTTAGACCGTGATGCTATATCAATCACTGTCTCTCGAGAGTGCTTAGATAGCGTCAAGCGCCACTTGGTAATAAAGTGGTTATAAAGGTGTGTTCAGGTACTCGGAGGAACCGTAGAGGCAATATATATCAAGAGCGGGATTTGTTCGCCCACATGACGGGTAAAGATACATACGGCCGGCTTGGTGAGATTATATCCATAAATGTTGCGACATGTGACTCGGTCACGGGGATGTAATATCACGGTAATAAGAAAACAGAACTTGTTGTTAATGAGATTGAACAAGGTATGTGATATCAATGATCGGATCTCGGACAAGTCGTATCGAGAAACAAAAGGAATATGGATGCTACATTTACCGGTTCAAACGATATTGTCATCAGGAATGCATAGGGGTCACATGGATATTCCTGGTTCCTCTGTTGATCATTGATACAGATTATATCTAGATCATTCCCGAGCCGTGAGAGGATACACTTAAGAGTACGATGAGAGCAATCATTCGTAAGACGGAATCACAGTAGAGAAAGAGAAAGCCGAAAATGTTCCGCAGAGAGATCCGAAGTTGTTCGGAGAAAGAATAAACGAAAAGACCAGAAAAGTGTTTTCGGTTAAATGGGAATTTAAATATACATTTATTATATGTTAATTATGAATTAATATATACTAAATAATATTTAAATTAAGATTTATAAAAGCAACTTTCATATTAGGCCAAATCCCCGAAGGGAAATAGCCTAGGAGAAAATCTGCAGGAAAAAAAAGGGAAAAAGAAAACAGCCCAGCTCAATGAGCGGTAGATAGTGCCTGCCGCGCGAGGCAAGCTACAGCCGCGGGCCGCCGCCGCGGGCCTGCTCAACCCCAGCCCAACGCGGGCACGCAGGGGAGCGGACCGAGCAGGCGAGCTGGGACGCCGGGGGCGAGCCGGCCCATCCGGCGCGCTGGCTGCCACCGCCGCCTCGCTGGCGCACTAGGCCGTGCGGGCGCGCATGGGCCGCTGGATGGGCAGCCAGCCTACCCGGGCTGCTCTCTGGTGGCCTCCTCCAGGCGGGAGACAGGCATGCGTGCGGTGGGTCGCGCCAAGGCCCACCCGGCCGCCCTCCTCCCAGGCTGTTGTCTGTTGTTTCCCTCTTAGTCAGTTGGGCTGGCTGGATTCGGCCCAACTGGCTAGGACGAAATCCTGCTGCCTTTTTTTCTTTAGTAATTAATCCCACATGGCTTAGCCTTTGAGAAAGGCACACCCCCTTAGCCTATATAAAGGGGTGCCCATGGGTGGGATTAAGACACACCAATATATCAATATTTAGAGAAGTCCTTTGGTTGACTCCCTCCTTCCCTCTCTCTAGCCCTTGTGACCATGGCCCCAAGTTTGGGCCATGCGAACGAGGCACACCTGCAGCACGCCGTTGTACTGTAGGGATTTCTAGCCGGATATCAACTTCCGCACTCCCGGTGAGATCGGGGAGTCAGAGGTCTCATCGTGCACCAGATGTGTACGAAGACACGATACGCAACACTTGGGGCGCTTGAATGTCGTCAGCCGGAGCTGCTAGGAAGGAGCAAGAGGTGACCTGCGAGGAGCTTCGCGACCTTGAGGTCGGCTACGAGTACGACTACATCAACCACGTTCTTCTCGGAACGTTAACCGCGTACGGTCTATAAGGGTATGTATTCTCTATACATTGACCGTTACCGTATTACTACATAGATAGATCCTAGGCAGTTTTTGGGGTTCCAACGTAGAAATTTTTTTTTGCTACGGATCCCCTTCAATTAGAACTATGTTCACCATTTATCTTCCTTTAAAAAATAAAAAATATTATTTTCTTTTGCCACCATTTTATTTGGTTGTGCATCTCCGTATTTTGGCATTATAGGTTATCAGTCCCGAGTTTTCAAGAAGAAATCCATAAGGAGGTGTGTGAATATTTATCTTGATGGAGTATGCTTCTAAAACCCCCATTTTGGATAGTGTTCACCGTTGTGACCTTGTTGGTGTATGTCTATTGTGACTTGTTAATGTTGTTTTAGATTTTTCATGAATACTTGAGTGATATTTTAGTTCTTGTTCTATTTATTAAAGTTAGCTTGCTTTGCCGCTATCTTTAAAAAAATAGCTCGCTTTGCCGCTATCCTTAAAAAAGGCAATAAAATTACAAGGTGACTAAGTTCTATGTTTAGAACTATCGTTATGAGAGATAGTCTTAGAAAGTTTGACTCCATAGTTTTTTATTTGAAGAGAACTAGGCTAGGGTCCCTCCTTTCCACTTGCGGCGGACCTAGTAAGCCCATGTGGCCCCTTTGACCCATGGTGCTCACTAGGTATTTAATTATTTTTGAATGTTTAAGATTTTTCCAAAGTCTGAAATAATTACGGAACCTCCAAACTTATTCCGAAACATTCCTAAATCATTCTGATACCTTCCATATAGTGTCTAGAACCATTCCGTACACTCTCAGTTATATTGCGGACACCTCCGTAACATTCTGAGAATCTCCGAACATCCTTTAAGAATTACTTCATTCACATATCTTTAATTGTACTCATATTCTAAATGTCGCTAATCCTTTAAATGTGTGACCCTATGGGTTCAGATATGAGTGAACATGTCTGGAACTCGTTCTGCAACAATGATCAACATAGGTATTTTGAAATATACTTATTGATCCACCTCATAACACGAAGATCTATATCGTGTGAACCCTTTGTATTACTTATCGATAAACGCGTATTTCTTCTTGATACTTGACATAGCCCGAGGAGAAACACTATGTTATCCTCATTACCCATCATGTATCATTTTACTCATCCCGTATTATCGATGTTCTTGTGATCGACACTTCGATCACTTGTCTGGCCAAACTATAACGAACATCATAATACATGAGTGGACTCATAGTGTATCTATCCATCGCCAGAAGTAGCAATTCCCATAACTACACCATACAAAACATTGGCATACTATATGATAAGGACAAAGACCGACTGAAAGGACATTTATTATCTTAATCTGTTTTGGTGTTCGTTAACAACAAACGGACCATTTAACAACATGTTGATGTTGCCAGGTGATTATACTGAAAAGAGATAAGTCCATGGCATAGTGGAAAAGTTCCTAGAAGAAACAGTGGTTTCTTGAAGTTTTCAGACCGGAGTCTCCGGTGTGCAGACACCGGAATCTCCGGTGTGGTCCGGATTTTCTCCACAAGTCTCCGGAGTGGATCGAAGTTGAACCCCAGGGTCATTCTGGTCAGTGGCCCAGAGACAGACCGGATGTTAGCCAGAATCTCCGGTGTGGTGTCTCGGACCAGAGTTCCTGCCAAGTCCCCGGAGTGAGCGACAAGACCAGGCCCAAGACAATCTGATAGGTGGTCCGGAGATGGACCGGAGGCGGGCCGAAATCTCCGGTGCAGACCAGAATCTCCGGTCTGCAGACCGGAGTCTCTGGTGTGGAAAGTCACCAACAGGCAGAAAACAGTCAGAAATCAGTGGGCCTATAAATAGGGGACTTCATCCCCTACCTCCAACTGCTCATCCCAGAAAAAGAAGAACACACCTTTAGATTCACCAAATCACCAAGATCTCTTCATCCAACCATCCAAAGTCGTTGATCTTTGGGAATCGAAGGAGGAGGCCTTGATCTAAAGCTTCACCAAGAGAGATCTTCATTTTCCCCTCATTTACTTGAGAGCCCTTACTCTAGGGTTTAATTGGAAACCCTAGGCCTTGATTTGGTTTTACAAGCTTGTTTTTAATTGTTGTGATAGGTTTTTTTGGATTTGGGAGCCTCCAATTAAGTTGTAGATGTGTTCCTCAAACTTGTTGTAAGGGTGCTGGCTACGACCTTGAAGGTTTCCGATATAGTGGAAGCGTAAATCGACCCCTTTGGGGTGAGGTTCACCGGAGAACAAGAGAGGCCTCTCATGACGTTGGTGGTTTGATACCACCCCCTCTTCAAATGCAGACGTACTTCCCCTCAAAAGGAAGGAACTATGGGAAATAATCCTTATGTCCCCGCGTGCTTAACTTTGGTTACTTCTATCCTTTACCGCATCTTACTTTATCTAGTTCTTGCTTAGTTAGTTGTGCTAGTGTGACATATAGGTAAATTCAGCTTAGTTGCATATCTAGAGAATCTACCTTTTGTGTCAAACCCTAATCTGAAAAAGGATAAAATTTGAAGTAGCACATATTCACCCCTCCTTTAGGTGCTCATACGATCCGTTCACCGACACTATAATTACCTAGTCACGAAGTAACGTTTAAAGGGCTCTGTCACATCTATATCATATTCAAGTCCATGTGTGTCTTATAGACTAACGATCTTTTTAGTAACGGTAATATATTTATGAGATGATGTGTTTCCCGTTATATCATGTTGGGTCTATATATTGTTGTTGTTCTCTCAAAAATGTCGATCTCATATGTCATTGGAAAATCCTACAATACTTTGTACTTGCCCAATAGTCAAGAAACCAAGACTGTCAATAACATATGAATCAGTCTTAGAGGCAAGACTCGGAATATCTAAATGGTATTTATGATTCCACACATGTATTAGGATTTTTTCTCCAAATACTAATTATCCGGAACTAATACAATTATAGCATAGAAAATAAATTTAATTATGAAATAAAAATATAAATAATAATCCATTGCCTCTAGAGCACATTTCCATCACGAGTATCCAACACTAACATGTGCATTCGATATCAGACCAGTTATCATATCTATTTTATGATCTCTCATGTGTGTGCAAGGTTGTAGGTGAAGCCACCCCCACCCCCAATGTACATTTTAATATATTGTTACTTAATTCTTGCACATACATAACTTTTGATAAAAAGGACATTTGCACTTCCTGACACCTTGTGCAATTCTATCCTGAACTCAAGAACCAACATCGGCTACATTCATCTCCTTTGGATTTGAGAACCCAGGTCACTTTAGGGAAAAGGGGTCCCACGGTATGCCGGACCATCTAGAAATCAACATGTATCTAGAAGGTTCTAACTTTTTACCATGTCACCCATTTCAGGAGTATGTTAAAGAAGCGAACATTATTTATTAAACTAGGCAATCAGTTCCTCTTGAATCTTCATCCATCGTCTTTTTTCCCTAGTCGTAGTGCCATAGGCGCCTCTCCACTCCAATCGTCATCGCCTGACATTTTCAAATTTAAACAACGAACCCTATTCAAATTCTCCTATGCTTCAGGTACTTACTCCAACCATCCCAATTTTTTGACTTTTCCTCTCTGTCAGAAAAGAAAAGGAAGTGGTGTGTTTGTGTTATGGAAGATGACTAGTATTGGGGTGAAATTCAAGATATGTCTAGTGTTATATTGTCGAAATCAGGGTGGAACTTTAAGAAGTTTGATTGTTATAAACTACTTCTAACAAATTTTCTTAGTTGTGAGTATGGTGCAGCTCATAGCCACTTTGAGATTGTGAAAACAATTTCGTATACAACGGTAACCTTTATATCTTAGACTCGTAGTACCACATTTTTTAAAAGTTCTGCAGTATTACTCGGAAATCCAATTCGGTTCATGGGTGCAAATGAACCCATTGTTAGATACCACATTTAAAAAAAAATATATATATATATATAAATATATGCATGTACATATAGATATTATATATTTGTACACAAGTTTTCGGGAAAAGGAATATTTTTTGTGCTCCACGTAAAAAAGACAAATTTCAACATTGACTATTCACGGACATTTTTTCGTCCTTTTTACATAAGCCACATAAAATGTTCATTTTTTTCTAAAGAACTTGTGTACAATATAGAATGTTTAAATGTGCATAAAATTTTTGTTTAGATTTTTTTAAAATTTAAAATTTTATTTAGTGACTTTTTATAATAGATTCATCTACACACTGAGCCAAAACACCACCTCATGTATTTTCCTACTACACATGTCTCGCCGTTCCCAATCCCAGTCTTCCCCTCCAAGCCAGCTCCTCCCACCTCCAAAGAAAAAGAAAAAAAGAAATGCTCACTCCTCCCACCCCAAAACAAGAAAAGAAAAAGCAGGCCTCAGCGCCTGCCTTCTCGGCCCACCCCTCCTCCCTTGGTGGGCCAAGATGTGCGAGTGGGGCCTATCCCCACCGCCGGCAGCCTCCTCCACCTCCTCCCTCTTGTTTAGTCCCACCTCGGGACTTTGAGGGAGGTGATACTTTCCTTCCACCTATATAAAAAGGGGAGCCCCTTCCCTCGATCGTAATTCACCAATTGGCTTTTGCCTGTTCTTCTCCCTCTCTTCCTCTCCCTCACGTGTGGTTCCCATGAAGGAATATGCATACGGGGATAAGGGTTTCTCCACCATACGCACATCATCGTGTTGCTGGATCGTCGGTACGGATAAATCTTCTTCCACTGCTTTGCTGGATCGGAGGTCGGAAGATGTCGCTACACGGGATGCGTGTAAAGCCACGAGGCACAGCCGCTTGTGGTGCTAGTCGCTTGGAAATTGGAGCTTGGACGTCTACACGACCTTGAGGTCGGCTACGTCGTTCGACTATGTCATCCACGTTTTTCGTGAAACGTTAACCACTTTCGGTCTTCAAGGGCATAATTATTGAATCCCTCTCGTTACTTTACATCTGCATAGATAGATTTTGGCTATGGTATTCTTGTCGTTACGTTTTTTTTGTTTTCTACAACTGAACCCCTACAGCAAGCACGGGGTAGAGACAGGCAGCCGCCAACAACCCCATGTCCTCGCCACAACTTCCGTGCCACATGCTAGGCGGCGCGTTGCCTCGCATCGCTGTCGCGACCCCCCCGCCACTTCTTGGACTGGTGCGCGATGGAGAGGCCCGACCGACCACAACACAGAGCACGTCGTAGTACATGATGAATGCTTCGGCCACCCTGACCAAGAGCGTTTGTGGCGGCGGCTACTCCTCGTCATCGTTGCTCAACTGCCCTAGCTACATGTCCAACACGCAGTCGTTTGAGGCCAAGGTGTAGTCGCACAACGCACGAAATAGCGGCCAAAGCCTCCAGCACAGCGACCACGAATCGGAAGCGCGTGCTACTTCTCGGCTAGAAACACGACTGGAAAACTGTCATTCTTGGGTCAAAGAAAATAAATTCATCCGGAGCTATTTAACTCCATCAGGCGCTGAATTTGGGCGTGGGAACCTCCAAGAGTGGAGGTGCTATAACAATATTTTTAGTTGTGAGTACAGTGCAGCTCATAGCCAATTTACTACTGTAATCACAATTTTGTACCTAACCTTCGTTTCTAAATAAGACGTTTGGCAGTCTATATTAAGAAACTGAGGTAGTATACAACAGTAGCCTTCAGATTTCTTAAATGTTTGAAAAAATAGCAAATACGAAAAAAGAAAGGGTCTAGCCAATGAAGTTCTGCAGTATTCCTGCGCTACCGTGCTACAGAGGTCTCGCCGTTCCAGTCTTCCCCTCCAACCAAGCCAGCTCCTCCAAAGAAAAAAGAAAAGAAATGCTCGCTCCTCCCATGTCCAATCCAAAGAAAAAGAAAAGAAATGCTCGCTCCTCCCCTCCCAAAACAAGAAAAGAAAAGCAGGCCATCGGCCCCTGCCTCCTCGGCCCACCCCTCCTCCCTCCCAAAACCGGCAACTCGTCAAGAACACCGCCGCGGCGCATTCAGCACGAGAGAGGAAGCCGCCCTTTCCCCCATCGCCGTGCCAAAGACTTCCTTCTTATTCCTCCTCCACCGGCCAAGAATCTGGAAGCGACGACACTGGAGCTGGAGGTGGGTTTTCTTACCTTTTCATCTCTTTTTTTGGCAACGAGGAGGTGGGGTTTTCAATTCTCCGTGGAAATCTTGAGTTCTTGATTTGTTCGCTCAGTGTTGAAGTCACTATCTTTCGTCGGAGATTTGGCGGAACCCTAGCTGCGTTAGTCTTGGACCAAGTTTGAAGCTTTAGGCTTCCATGGATGATTCGATTCTTTAGTTCTTTAGCCCCCAAAACTGCTCCATTTGGCGTTCTTGGTTTTTCCCACGAGTAGCAACTAGCAAGTTGTTTTCTCCCCTCAGGAGTTTTTTTTTTAACTTCCCAGTGGAACTGACGGTCCCAAGATTTCTGGTAGCAATTTTTTCTACCCATTCCGCAAGAATAAGATCGAATTTAGTTTGAAGGAGAGTGTTTTTTTCAAAATAAAATTTGGAGGAATATTTTCCCCCCAAAGTTTCGTTTCCGTCGCCATAAAAGAACCCCCTTTTTTTCTTAGGCGCCATGTTTAGGAAGCAATTACTGTGTAGCATTTGATTTCCTGATACTATAATCTTGTTTTGTCAATTCTAACTTTGATTAATTGTTGCTCTATACTATGTATGTGTCTAGACATGCCACCGAGGGGGAGGAAGCACTGGTGCAAGCACTGCAAGAAGAGCTTCCCTTCTGGGAACTCGCTTGGAGGCCACATGGCGCTCCACAGGGACAGGCGCAAGAAGCAGAGGAGCGGCACCCCGAGCAGCACTGTCGGCGAGAGATACGGCCTCTCAGATTCCACTTCCAGTGACGATGATCCTTGGGCATTGTTCCCCAAGACTGAATGCCAGTTATGCTTCAAGTCTTTCTCCTCCCGTGATGCCCTGTCCATACACATGAGGGTACACATGCGCCGCCGTAGGAACAAGATGGTTGTGGATCACAATGTATCTGCAAGTGATCACAATCTTGCTGTATTTCCTGTTCCAGTGAGGAAGAAGAGGTCGAGGAGGATATCTCTGGACACTTTGCCTGCCCCGATGATGATGATAACATCTGGGATGGAGGAGGTGGATGCAGCACTCATTCTTGTGATGCTTTCAGGAGATCATGGCATGTGCTCAACTTTTCCGGACTTTGATCAGGATTGTGAGATAGATGTCGACATAGCGTGCGATGCACCGATGGAAGAGATTGAGCTCAGTTCTTCTGATCATCATGGCCTGATTCGAGTTGATGATGATGAGCTGATGGAGCCAGAAACTTCTTCTACTAGCTCTTATGAGGGACTGAAGTTTGCCAGTCTTTCAGATGTGTTCAAGCCAACAACAACTAGCTATGATTGCAAGCTGTGTGGAAAGGTCTTCGCGTCTGCTCGGTCATTGGGAAACCACAAGAAGGGTCACAGAGCTATTCGCAAATCTGCAGCGACTCAACTGGATTGCAAGCCACTTGTTCTCAGCCTTCCAGCTCCCGGTATATGGAATTACAGAAGATCAAGATCAAAGCCTGAACCCAGTCCATTGTGGGTGGAAAGCAGCCTCCAGCAGGGTGAAAGGATGCTGGGTGTTGTCTGAAATTGGTTACAGTTTCTCCATCGGTCATGTGGCTAACCACAATGGTGCTAGTAATTGGTAGCTCAATCACTATGCACAATTCTGTCTTTTGGAATGGTCAGTGATCTTACATGTTGCACTGCCTTTTTTTGTTGGTTCTCGAACACTGAGATGTAGTCATTGACAAATCAGTGCATTAGTGGCACTACCATTTTTTTGGTTCTCGAATATTGACATGTAGTCATTGACAATCAACGCATTAGTTCTAGATTTATTTATTACCTAGTAGAGAGCAGTGTTGTCCGTGTTGCAGCAATTCCTTTGTCTCTTGTCTCCAAGATTCCAGCAACTGTTATGGTTTCTAAATTTGTTCGCTCATTGCAGTTCTTTATTTTTTCTTTTTCTCAGCTGATATGGCTACCTAATTGTTCCACTGATCATGTTTCAGAACAGCTTATTCCTAAGTTTTTAGCTTTGCTCAGTTAAAGGATGTGCAGATTCAGTGCTTCAAATTCCTGGCATTCGGAGTATGTTTTGATCTTCATGTGTTGTTATTTTCATTTCAGACTGATATGTTTCACTGGTCTGAAAATGCATGCATGTATTTTTTGTGGAAAACACCAGCGCATGCAATCAACGATTTGTGTATTCTGCATCTTTCAGGATTCTGTGGCTGCAAAGCAGCAGTCATAAAAGAACTGAAAGACCTACAGTATAAGGCTGGCACAGTTCTGTATTGACACAACTTAACTCTTTGATGTGTCATATTAGGTTCAAACTTTATCTAATCATCAACAAATAATAACAGAGTTTTTGTTGTGAATAGTAGGATTTCTTTTTTATTTCTCAACATGTGGAATTTGCATTTGATTTTTTATATGATAAACACATATAGTTCCAAGCTTCCAATGCACTCAATGTTTTCATAATTTTATGAAAATATTTTGATTTTGCACCACAAGAAATGGTACCACTAAATAGGTTCAAAGGTAATGATTACAATTGCATATGCTGGGTATAAGGTGTTGTCTTCTTATGTACCTTGATCCTTATCTGCATTGTACACAGTTCAGAAAGTTGATGAATTAAACTTCAGTTCTCTAAATAATTATGATATGTCATCTGGAGTAATTTTAACGCAACTATGTTAACCCACCCATTAAGTTCACCGATAGAAAAAGAGAACTCTGATAGCAACTAGGATAGTAGTTCATCTAAAAAAAACTAGGATAGTAGTAGGTTCTTAATATCACGTAGCTGTCTCATGTCCCAATGTTGCTTAATGCCTTTCAAATTTGTTTCTGTGAGCTCCAGCTCCTGAATTCTACAAATCCGGTAGGTGTTAGCGAAGTTGAGATTGAACGTAGAACAACTTAAACAATACAGCGAAGGTGGGGCCACTTCAGATGAGTTTTGGATGCTGAAGAACTGATGTAACTCTGTAAATTACACGCACATACAGAAAGGTAGAGTGCAAAGCGCAGAGGAAAATTGTTTTGCTTGTGATAAGATGCTCAGAGCGCAGAATGCTGTTCCTGAATTCGTTCTGTTCAGATTTATCCATTGGTGAAATGTTACATAGGGCCTTTTCACATATCTTTTTCTTTTGAATAATAATTAAAGAAGAGGTGAACATGAACATAATACTCGAGTAATACACTTCCCTGCTGAACATGAACATAACAGTGGACCTGATATGAACGCCGAACTCAAATATCTATTCCCTATTGCGGTCTAGTGTGATTTTTAGTCCCGAAAACTTATCCGCCATAGGATAAATCTCTTCATTTTCTATAGAGGTCAAGCATTGCATTATTGGAAAGAACTTCATATCGTTTCATAAATGCAATCCATAATATAAGTTACATACAAGCATATTCCTAAAAGATATATTGCAGCAGACGCAATAACAGCATCACAACTTGAGAGTAAAAAATGTACCAAGTGAAAATATTGGCAACCAAGAGAAAAGTACCAACAGGAAAATCTTACTAGAAATCATTCAAGAATATAGAGTGTGCAGTAACAGATTCATGACAAAAGTATTGTTGTCAGAAAGGGCAAACAGCCAGTCCATACAGTAATATGTCCAAGTGAGCCATCAGAGTGATAGTTCCACAAATATGGCCTAACCCGAATGAACAGTTTCACAAACATGACCTGACCAAGACCAACTGGAGAAGGCCTTAGTTGCGAACTACAATAACATACAAATATGCAATGCTGCATGGATGCTAAAACATCAGGAAATTTGTAGAGCACTGCATAACAAAGTTCTCGAGCAATGTTCTTGTGAGCACGTAAAACAAAACGCCGAGGGTGATGGACACCGGTAGTGCAGGCAATGCCTTGCGGAAGAATGCTAAGAGTAGCAGAGTAATGCCGAGCCCTGCAATGATGGCCAGATAGCACGCATACACTGTCATGTAGTCGTACATAGCCGCTCTCCCGACGAGCACACTGTAGAATATGAAGTCTCCCAGCCCAAGCTTGATTGCCCCTGATGAGCCCAGCCCAATGCCATCTCCATCATCTTCGTCGTCGTCCACTTCCCTGGTTCTATCTGGCTGTGGCTGGATCAATGGTACCCTCAATGCAGCAACATCAACTCTAGTCTCTGGCACTGCTGCCAACAGCTCCCCTGTTTGTGCATTGGCAGAAGCAGAGTTCAAATCTGGCACTAGAAACTCCCTGAGGCTTGGATTACCAGCTCGGGTTGACAGATCGGCTGAATTGCTTCTTCTCCCCATTACCTCACCGATCACCTCAACTGTGGAACTGGGATCCAAATTCCCACCAGGCTGCCTCCTTTCGCTCCAAAGACGCCAATTCTGGCCGTGCCTGGGATCGACTGGCCTTGCCTCATAGATCAACGCCGGAATCTCCTCGTTCCTCTCCATGGCCAGTTCAAGAAGAACTCTTAGAGGGCCACCAGGGATGAGGACGGCCCCGAGGTCGTAGACGGCCATGGCGATGAGGAGCGCCCAGGTTGTCCACTCCGGGAGCAGCGTGAACCAGAAGGCGGTGAGCACGGCGATGGCGACGAGCGCGGCCTGGTGGAGCGCGATGGGGACGGACGCCGGCGAGATCGCGGCGAGCGCGAGCGCCGCGACCGCGTTGGGGAGGAGGACCGCGCAGGAGACGACGTCGAGCGGGAGGCGGAGGCGGGAGATGAGGAGGAGGCATATCTGGCCGCCGAGGGTGAGGAGGACCGAGATCGCGGAGAAGCCCATGTAGGCGCGGAGGCAGGGCGTGCAGCGGAAGTAGAAGAGGAGCGCCATGAGGAAGGTCGCGGCCGTGACGAAGACGACGAAAGTAACGGCGGTGATTAGGGCGGAGGTGAGGTCGTCGCCAGACTCACTGGCGCCGCCACCGCCGGCCGTGGAGGGGGCAAGAACGGCGGTGAGGGGGGAGGTGGACGAGGGGGAGGATAGGATGGAGACGAGGAGGACGACGATGAACATGCAGGCGGAGACCGGGCCGACGATGCGGGTGATGTCCTCGCCGACAGAGTCGAGTATGGTGGCAGACGCCCCGCCGCCGGGGACGGGGACGGGGACGGCGACGGCGACGGCGGCGGCGGGGGATGGGCCGTCGTCCGCCATAGATGCGGCGGAGATGGGGATTCTTTCGTGGACCCAAGGGCTGTGGTGCTCGACTGTGGTAAGAGAAGAGGCCCTTTTGAGAGTTTTGACTTGCTGGGCCAGGAGTCCAATCAGGATTCGACTCGAGAAATAACTTGTGGTTTCTTAATTCCAGTTATCTCTCAAGGTTTTGAACTAGGGCTGTGAATGATGTAAGTATATAACCTACAAAAGGTTCTAAGTGATGGAGTAAAAAATAATAAAGGTTTAAAAATGTCCTGAAATTGAATTATTCACGGATTCTGGATGAAATATGCATGAAAAGAAGGCATGTATGATTTTCGATATTTCATTTTGATAAAGTATTTGACCATTAACAATGTTGGTTATATACCTTAAAAATTATATTATCTGAAACTTTGCCTTTAAATCTATAGACCTTGGATGTACACCTATACTCCATAACAAACACCAGAATGATGTAAAAACCTTATATGATGCTTTTAAACGCCAGCCATATGCCTAAAAGCCACGAAAAGTGTTTATGGGATGCTCACAGAGAGATAAAAATAAACATGACAAGAAAAATGCACGAAGCTTTATATAGCTCGGTACGTAGCTATGGGGTGCGCAATCTGGGCCGACACTTTGGCCTTGCATTTTGATAGACTAGACACTAGTGCAAATTAGGTGTCATTAATTACGATGATCATGATATTAACATAGTGTCTAGGCATTTGTTGGCACATATTTTTGTGCATGTCAATTTTGATATTCTAGCACCATATATAACTTAATATCTGATAAAAGCACAACTAAAAACTCGCAACATACATGATACAACTTCAGCTAAAACAAATGTGGACATTAGCATATATTTTATATGGATACTCACATAAGTTTAATTAGAATACTTCTCAACCCAATAATTTCTCATTAATCTCCCACCTAGCCACAACTGTACGGCTAAGTTCAAACACACTAACTTCAGATTTTATCCACTATCACGACGAGAGAGTCCGGCACAAACACCTCCTTTCTAGAAGTTGCTTTTGGCAATTAGTTGTGAAAATGAGACAACACCATGTATCCCGTGAATTCAAGAAATGCTTCATTGGTCTTGTAAAAATCATTGCAAGCATATAGCAAAAGAGCACTTATCAAATGAAAAAATATTGTCACCTACAACTAATGTTTTTAGATTCACAGGGATCAAACATCCCCGGTTCCATTGATTAGATCAATGGAACCTGGCCAGGCACAGGTTCAAGTAGTTCTTAATATAGAGACTACATCTACTACTAAAGCAACAGAGAGCAAAAGTAAAAACAAAACATGGCAACAGAGGTGCCAACACCGCAAAAGGAGCTCTATTAGAACAGAGTTTTACAAGCTACATCCCCTACAAATGGCCAAAGGAATTTCAAACAGGAGAAACGGAAGTCTCCGGCTCCAGCGTAGATGTAGGAGTCGACCAGGTCTTGTGGAATGCGGCCTTCTTGGCAACTGGGGACGACGAGGATTCTAGGGAGCTTCTTCCAGCTGGCCTAGGGTTGCTCAACCAGTTGTCAGCTCGAAGCTGGAGCTCAAGATCTTGGTTAGGTGGTTGCAGAAGATCTCCACCCTCTCCAGCATGTGCTCCTTGAAGATCATCCACCAGTGTTTCACTGAATTTAACACCATTCTCTAGATCTGATGTATATTAAGCCAAGGTTGACCATTATAGATCATATAAATTTGTGAATTTCCAAAGACACCATAAAGTAGTAGAGCAAATTGAATTCATAACTACATGCTTTTTGTTAGCTACCCAAAACTTGGCTGCAGATAGAAAATCATTTCCAATTTGAACATTAAAGAAATCAGAAATAATAGCCCAGAGTTGTTTAGCTACAATGCATTGGGAAAAAGTTGATTAATAGATTCATCATCATCATAGAACATGCAATCTTTAGGTTTGTTAAGATGTCTTTTTTCTGATTGTCTTTTTTTGAGACAATAACCAGAGAAACATGTGGACTCTAGGTGGGATGTAGAGTCGCCAAACTCCCCAATTGATGATAGCATATAGAGAAGTGATATAGTAAACCCACTTACTCTCATACTGGCAGATGAGGATATCAGGGACAATGTTAAGGGAGATACCGGAGGCAACCCCATCCAATTCATACCACTTCACCATAAGCATAGTAGAAAATTTTCTCCTGCCTGAACCTAAATCTACGTTGTCATTTATATGTATATATGTTATTATAGCCCATAAATCAAATAAGCTTACCTCGCATGATAGATGGAACAGGATCTACGTTGTTATCTATATGTATATATATGTTATTATAGCCCATAAATAAAAAAAGCTTACCTCGCATGATAGATGGAACAGGCTGACACGACGGATGGCTTTGTTGCTATTTTGTTTTTTACCTTGGCCATGGTGGGAGTCATAAATTATAATGAATCAAAAAAGTGGAATTGTCATTGATAAACTAAGATAGTGTCTCATATACAATACTTATATCTTTTAAGAGAGGACGAATATATAACTAAAAAAGGAAGCGTATTGCTTCCTTGTGTTCCGTATCTGTAGGATCTTAAGAAAATGTGACACAGATTTAATCACCGACAACAAAATGCCACCGTAAAATGTAACACTAATTAGTGTGACTGGTCTAAATTGTCTAGATATTGAAATGTCCAAGTGAATAGTGTTTGCATGGATCGTTTCGTCGCTGCCCTCTCCCGCGAGCGGCAGGGTGAAACTCTAGCGTGCGGCGGCGCCCAGGCCACCCCTCGCCGCCGCCGGAGGTCGTCGTTGGGCAAAGCCCCGAAGGCGGCAGCGGAGGGGATCCTCTTCTCCCTCGATTCGGTGGCGGCGGCGCGGGCCGTAGCGACCGGTGGGGGCGCGGTGCTGGGCGAGGGGCACGGCGGCGTGGCTGTTCTGTGGCGGCGCGGCGACCTCGCGGGCATGCGGCCCCGCAGCGGCGACTGCGTGGTGCAGTCCAGAGGCGGGGGCCGCGAGCTGCAGCTCCGTCGTCGGGTGGCAGTCGAGAATTGGTTGTGAGCGTTCGGGGCAGCATTCGGTGGCATTGTGCGGCACACCGGGTCGGGGATGGGCAAGGTGGCCATCTCGATCGAGCCGAGGCAGGGCCTCTAGCCCGCTCGAGCACATTCCCCTCCTAGATCTAGCGTTCTTCTCTGGCGGGACGCCGATCTAGCCGGTGTCAGGGTGCGCACGGCACGACGGCGTTGTGAAGACGTGGTGGCGTGGTCAGGGATGGGTAGGGCGGCCGGCTCTGGCTGCCTCGAGCTCGGGCCGGAGCAGGGTCTCCGGGCCCTTACGAGCCCATCTCCCTCTCGTAGATCTCTGACGGCTGCAGCCATGGGGGCTGGAGGGTGTCGATCTGGGGGCCTCGCTCACTATCTTGCCATTCTTCGGGCCCTGCATAGTGAAGTCTCGTCCTTCTCTGCGATCTTCGAAGTTTCTGCTTGGGCGCCGGGGCGGCGGCCCTGGGTGGTGGGGGGCTCTTTGGCGTGCGGGCGAGCCAGGGGCCCAGGTGCTGTCCGGTAACCACGGTCCGTGTGGGCAGCGTGGTGGCCCGGGGAGTTGCTCGTCGTGGCGGTGGTGCGGCTACCGTCTCGGCGACAGTACATCCCTCGTGATGGAGGCAGAAGGCGTTGCCGAGGGGAAACCCTGTCCTTTGGGCCGCGACGGTGGCGTCTACGGGTGTTGTTCCCTTGGTGAAGGCATCTCTACGGTGCCTTCGGTCTCCCTCGTGCTCCGGGTGAAAACCCCAATCCTCGGGCGGTGGCGGTGCTTTACCGTCGTGCTCTTCTTGAAGACACTGTTTTGGAGCCCTCGAGGTGTGGCTAATCGGCGGAGCTACGGTGTCTTTGGATGGTTGGAGTTGCGGCGTGTCTCCCTCGGCAAAGGCTTTCTGCGGATCCGCTCTCCCTCCCCTTGGGGCTTCCTCGATGCAGCCAGGGGCCTGCGAGCAGCCTGGTTTGGTTCCTAGAGATGGTCGGCTTCTGGTGGCGTTGTTGCAGTGGTGGCGGGATCTAGACGGCGCGCGTGAAAATGGCTCGCCCTCTAGAGGAGCTCCGACCCGACACTGTATACGTCCTGAGCTCGCCTTCCGCTTTTGTAGTAACTGTAATGGCCTTGCGCTTTCGAGTGTAGCTGTGTGGTTTGCCTCCTTGTGTGGGTAGATTGTTCTTCGTGTAAGCTGGTTGCAGTACCTTGTATCATGTCGCCGTTTGGCGTTATTAATTTAACATCGGGCCTTTGGCCTATTATCTAAAAAAATAGTGTTTGCATTATATAAACTACTGCCTAGCTAGGTGAAAGAATATCTCATGGTTCTCTGTGTTTTGTGTGTTAGATAACAATACCGTGGAGTTTTCTCATGTGTGCTCAGTGTGCAGGGATGTTTTTGTGGTTGGGGAGCCGGATTATCCGCCCCCATCAAGGGTCGGATAATCCGGCCTAGCTCATTTGGCAAAGGCTGACATGGCACGTCGCTCTGTCTGGGGACGGATTTTCTCCCGGAAAATCCGAACAGGGGCGGATTTTCTTCCCCTGACCGGATAATCCGGCCCTCGCCTTGGGCCGGATAATCTGCCCCCCCAGAAGATGATCAAAGGCTACCAAGGCGCGACACTCTGTTTGGGTTTGAATTTTCTCCCGGAAAATCCGAACAGGGACGGTTTTTCCTTCCCTGACCGGATAATCAGGTCCTCGCAAGGGGCCGGATAATCCAGCCCCCAGGAGACCATCAAGGGCAGGCTCGGTGCGTCGTTCTGTGTGGGGGTGGTTTATTTGTTGGATAATCCAAGTTTGGGGCGGAGTTTTCCCGGGCCGGATAATCCAGCACCCACTTGGGCCAGATAATTCGGCCCCAAATGGCTTCAACGGCTCAATGGATGCAGGGGGGTATAAAATCCCCTTCATCCCTCCATTCAGACCTCTTGATTAATTCGAAAAAGACCAGACCTGTTGCAAGAGCTCTCTCTCTAGATCTCCCATTTCAACCACCCGAAGGCTTCGATCTTTGGGGGATTTGAAGGAGGAGACAACCTACATTGTCATCACGAATCAAGCACATCAACTCCTCTCCATTCACTTGGAGGAATCCCCGATCTAGTATACTCGTTAATATCTTGATCTTGTGTTTTGTTATTGATAACTTGTTCTTGTGGCAGCCTGTTGTCATTAGGGGAGCCTCCAATTTTGTTGTGGAGTTGTGCCCCGTAGTTGTGTAAAGGCGCCGGTACCTGCCTCGAAGGGTTCCTATAGTGGAAAGGTGGATCAGGCCTTTGGTGGCGGGATCCATCGGAGAACAGGGTGAGACCTATTGTGGCGTGGTGGTCTTAGTACCGCCCACCCCTCCAACGCACATGTACTTCCCTTAACAAGGAAGGAACTATGGTAAAACAAATCCTGTGTCTCTGCGTGCTCCACTACGGTTTACTCATTCCTCTTTCTCATTCGCCTTTACTCGCTAGTAGATAGGTTTGTATATAGGGAAATTCTTCATAATATCTTATCTAGAGAATTTACCTTTTGTGTCAAGCCTAAAATTGAAAAAGCATTAAAATTTGAAGTAGCACCTATTCACCCCCTCTAGGTGCCCATACAATCCATTTCAATTGGTACCAGAGCCCCGGCTCTTTTTTCGGGCTTAACCGCCTAAGAGGAGTATGGGTTCCAAGGAGAATGGGAATGAGGCTGTGGGCAAGGTCACAATAGATGACCTCAAGACGTTGGAAACAACCTTGTTGAAATCCTTTTAGACCAAGATGGAGGAGATGCAACAAATGATTGCTCGCCTCTCATCACCCGCAGCCCCATCTCCATCCTCCTCGGAGGCTGCCACTCCATCATCTAAGGATAAGGCTAACACTGGATCCAAGGAAGATGAAGTGGTAGGTGAAAAACATAATGGTTCCGCCTCCAAAAAGGGAAGTGGTAAGGAGGACTATAGTGAGGTTCATCACCTATATTCTCTCGATCCACCTATCCCTCATCTAAAGGGAATATGCCCAAGAGGCAATAATAAAGTGGTTATTATCTTATTCCATGTTTATGATAAATGTTTATTTTGCATGCTATAATTGTATTAATTGGAAACGTTAATACATGTGTGTTTAATAAAAAAATACAAAGTTCCTAGTAATGCCTCTCATATAAACTAGCTCATTGATTAACAAGATGATCAAGGTTTCCTGATCATGGACATTGGATGTTGTTAATAATGAGGTCACAACATTGGTGGAATGATGTGATGAACATTCATCCGAAGTATAGCATTACGATCAAAGTCATTATGTTTATATTGCTATAACATCATACGAAGTAATCTTAGTCCTTAGACCATGAGATTATGTTAATTTCTAACATTGGAAGAGTAACTTGATAAAATCAAACATCACACCGTAAAAGGGTGACTGTAAAGGTGGGTTCAGATACTCCGAAGGTGTTATGTTGAGACTCATGGATCAAGAGTGGAATTTGTCAATCTCGATGATAGATAAATATACTCTAGGCCCTCTCGGTGATATCATATTAAGATAGCTTGCAAGCAAGTGATGTGATCACTAGAATGTTATATCACGGGAACAAGAAAAGAGTGCATGTCGGTAACAATATCAAACTAGGAATATGGATGCTGATGATCGAATCTCGAACATGTAATATATCGCGAGACAAAGGGATTTAGTTACGACGTTAAAGGTTCACATGATCACAAGAGTCATCGTTGAATATGTGGGAGTCAGTACGGATCTCCAGGTCCCGCTGCTGATTATTGATCGGAGAGGGGTCTCGATCATGTCTGCATTATTCGCGAACCATAGGGTGACACACTTAAGGGATACCGGCACCATTTAGGAGCAAATATGTTTTAGATAAATATTAAGAAAGCACTGGAATCATTTCGATGGAAACCAGAATTGTTTCGGGTGAAATTGCTGAAACTAGTTCTGCATGTGATATTGAAATGTTGTAGGGAGTCTTATGTGAATGTTTGTTAATGAAAGTAATTAACGAAATTCTGAATAAAATAAATAAAAGTGTTTTATTTAAAGAGAAAAATGCATTTAATTTGCTGGACATTAAATGCAAAGTGAGTGGAGTTGAAATTGATGTGAGTGGGCTTAGTGGAAGCTCCACCCACATGAATGAGGGAGAGGTGGGGGCACCCACCATGGCCGGCCAGCCATGGCCTTGGGGCTGCGCCCCTCCCCTATAAAAGGAGCCCCATGGCTCCTCTCCTCTTTCCACACCTCCTCGTGAAGGATCTCTCTCCCCCTCTAGTTATTCCCCATGGTCTCGGATTAGCGAGATACATGTTCCCGGTGGCTTTATCTGGAAAGGAGTTGCTGCTTCCGCTGCTTTGCTAGAGCGAGGGACGGAGGTTGTCGGGGTACCGGACGTGTGTGCGATCACGGATGCACCGCTGCTTTGCGGTGCTGGACTTGGTGGTGCTAGACTTGCTGGAGCTGGATCCGATGGACGTGCTGTAGCCGGACCTACTAGACTTCATCACGATCTTGAGATTGGCAAGTGTACGACTACATCATCCACGAGTTCCAACTCGATAACAAAGCTTTGTTATCTTCGAGGGTAAGTTCTATATGGATGTATATCCACCCGTTGCTTGTATCTAGTAGATAGATCTTGGCGTATAGTTCCCATCGTAGGAAATTTTCTGTTTCCTATGCTGTGAACCTAACATCATCCTCATATAAACAATAGGGTGATCCACCCAAGCTTACTGCATCTTCATTTTATCAATTGCAATTCTTAATGAAGTCTCATGTTTGCAGCTCTTCAATTGAACTTTGGAGGATCATCGAAGAGGGTCTTCATATTGGAGATCACACCAACTTGACAAGAAGAGAAGTGGTGGATAGTCAATTGAATGCAACGGCTCTCCACATGATACAACTCGGAGTGGGTCTGAAGAACATGCCCCACATTGAGCATTTCAACACCGCGAAAGAAGCTTGGGATGCCCTCACCGATCTCTTCATTGGAAATGAAAGCATGAGGAGGAATAGGTATGATGCCCTTAGTAATGAAGCTAAAGGATTCTACATGTTGGATGGTGAAAACCATGAGGATATGTATAGAAGACTCAAGAGCATTGCAACAACATTCAGAAAGCATGGAGCTACTCACATTGATGATGCTTGGATAAAAAGGAAATATGTGAGTGCTCTAGTGCCTTTTGAGCCAACGGACTTGAAGAGCTTGCAGGGTAGACACAACTACCATCAAATGACCTCCAATGAAGTCATGAAAGAAATGGCATCATTCAAGGTTGCTGCTAAGAATGCGGAAAATGCTCGTGCTCGAGCCATTGGAATGCAAAAAGGAGTCAATGTGGCTCTGAAGGCTAATGTTGTTGAGCAAGATGAGGATGAAAGAGGTTTCGAGAGTGTCTCCATGGGATGTCCCGAGGAAGTCAAGCATGCTCATGGTGAGTACATGGCATTCTATGCAAGGAACTTTTGGAAGGATCCAACTAAGGCCAAGTCAGAACTAGAGCGCAAGAATGGGTTAAGTGGAAGAAGAGAGAATGGCCCAAAACTGAGAACATGCTACAATTGTGGAGATAGGATACACTTTGTGTCTGAATGTCTGTACCAAAATAGAGAAGACAATGGTGGCAGGCTCATCCTTAAAGAAAAATCCAAGGCACCTCGAAAGAAGCCATTTATCAAAAAGAATGGCCCATACAAGAAACAACCCAAGATTGTCTTGGTGGCACAAGAAGAATATTCCTCTACAAGTGAAGATGAAGAGGATGAAGATAGTACTCGAGAGGTGGCTGCTATAGCCACTACATCTACTCCATAATCTCTCTTCGACTCTCCAAACGAAAACATCATCAACAACAACGTCACCTGCCTTATGGCAAGAGGGTCCGAGGTATCATCTTCCATTTCTTCATTTCCTAAGACTAACATAAATATGGATATGGATAAAAAATACTAGTCTCAAGGTAAAATAAGAAGTTATTGCTTTGGACAACTTTTTCACTATCTTTCAAGGTGAGCACAAACTTCATTTTGATGCTCTTATGAGTCAACTTGCCCAATCCGAAGATCTCCTCGAAGAAAAGGGCAAAATTGAAAGAGAAGATGCCTTGGAGATAGCCTCCTTTAAGGATGCCTTAGAAGAAGAAGAGGAAGCTCGTGTGTCCTTGGAAGAGAAACTCGAATCAATTGAGGAGTCCCATGAAGAAGTTGTTTCTATGCTCATCAAAGAACATGACAACGCTCTTGCCAAGGTAAAAAAACTAAAGAAGGAAAAGATTGAATTTGGGGCTGCTCATGCTAGACTCTCGGAGAAGTTTGAGAAACTTGACATTGCTCACAAGGCATTGGAGAGTGAACACTCTACTCTAAATGAGTTTCGTGACCAGCTCCAAACTCAATTGGAGAAGTATGATATGCCCATCACCTCCACACCATCTTGTGGACAAGAAGATCTTTCAAAGGGATCTCAACACAAAGGTAAAGAAGTTCTAGAGGAGATACTTGACAAGCAAAGGACAAACAATGGAAAAGAGGGTCTTGGTTATATTTCCAAGACGAAGAACAAGAAGAAGAAGAACAACAACAACAACAAGAAGAAGAAGAGCAAGACTGCTCAACCAAAGACTAACACCACCACCAATGATAAGTCTAATTATGATGGTTTTGCAGGGCCTAACAATCCTAACTATGAGTTATATTGTGATTATTATGGTGATGTTTATGCTAGTTATGTAGGTCCTTATGATTGTTATATTCCTTGGTCTATTTGGGTCCCCAAGACCCTTGTCACTAACATGAGAGGATCCATTGAAAAATGGGTACCTAAAACCAAGAAGTAACTTTCTTGCAGGGCTATGCTTCCGGTGGGTCTAAATGGGTACTCGATAGCGGGTGCATGAGTCACATGACCGGAAGGAAGGAGATCATCATGGATATGCGACCAAATCATGATCATATAACCGTCTCCTATGGTGACAAGTCAAAATCTGAGGTATTGGATCTCGGCAAAGTTGTGGTTGCTCACGATATCTCTCTCGTGGACGTCATGCTTGTTGAGACCCTCGGTTACAACTTACTTTATGTTCGCGCCCTTGGTAAGATGGGCTTTGCAGTTTTTATTGATGCTGATTTGGTGGTACTCTTGTGGAGCAAGTCTCTAAAAGTCTCTTTCGTGGGATATGTCGAAAATGACCTATACGTGGTGGACTTTTCAGGGAAAACCACTACAGGCCCGATGTGTCTTTTCGGAAAGGCTGACACGGGTTGGTTATGGCATCGCCGACTAGACCACGTCAATATGAGAACTTTGAAAAGTCTTCACAAGGGTGGCCACATCCTTGGACTAAAAGAAAATGTTTTCTTTGCCAAAGATCGTGTTTGCAGGGCTTGTGTTGAAGGGAAAATGCATGACTCTCCTCATCGAAGGAAGACTATTATTTTGTCAAAACGGATCTTGGAGCTCCTTCATGTGGACATCTTTGGTCCTCCATCACATGCAAGCCTCGGTGGGAAGAAGTACTGCCTTGTGATCGTTGATGATTACTCAAGATACACTTTGGTCTATTTCTTCAAGTGGAAGAACGAGACTCAACAAACTGTCATCGACTTCGCCAACGAGGTTCAATGTCAACACAATGTCCCCATTTTGGTAATAAGAAGTGATAACGGCTTCGAGTTCAAGAACTACACCTTAAATGAATTCCTAAGTGAAGGGGGGATAAGACATCAATATTTCGCTACGTACACCCCTCAATAAAATGGTGTTGCCGAGAGGAAGAACCGGACCCTAATGGATATGGAAAGGTCTATGCTAGCTGAATTCAAGTCTCCATATAAATTCTGGGCTGAAGCAATCTCTACCGCTTGTCATTCATCCAACCGGCTATACCTCCGTAAAATCTTGGACAAGACTCCGTATGAAATACTTACTGGTAACAAGCCAAACATTTCATACTTCCGGATATTTGGTTGTAAGTGTTTCTTTCTCATTAAAGGAGTTCGTTTATCTAAATTTGAGTCTAAGTCTTTAGAAGGCATTTTTGTTGGTTATGGTGCCGAATCCCACACTTATAGAGTCTACAATAAGCTCTTCGGAACTGTTGTAGAATCTTGTAGTGTGGTGTTCGAGGAAAATGATGGCTTCCGTGCGAGGCAAGTTGATGTTTGTGATGCAGATGTTGAAATACCCCAAGATGCCATAAGAAGAATGGGCTTGGGATTTTTCCGCCCCATTGAGGAACCCCTTGTGGCGGATCGGAAAGGACAATGCTCTACTCATGTAGAACCCTCATCTACACAGACTCAACATGCTCCAACCATGGGAGAATCTTCTACACCAACTCCACCAAATGCTGAAGGTCAACATGCTCCTGAATGCTCCAGGCCGGATTATCCGGTCGACACCGGATTATCTGGCCATCACTCCACTGACGACCATATTGTTCATCATATCGAAGAAACAACTGCAAGTCCCAGGCCAGATTTTCCGGCTGACCCCAGATTGTCCGGCCCCGTGCCAATTCGAGCAAGCTCCAGTCAACCTGGTGAAGATGTTTCAGGTTCTCCCAGGCCGGATTATCCGGCCTCACCCTCGGCCGGATTATCTGGCCCTGAAACTCCTGAAGTGCAGCAGCCTCCTGTTACGGCTGTTGATCCACATTAAGGGCAAGGTTCATCATTGCCTACTCCTGCTAATCAAGCTACAGATCAAGGCCAAGCCAATAATTCCAACGGAGACTCAAATGATGAAGTTATTCCCCCAAGAGACGACAAGCTAATTGAACTTTGTCGTAAAGCTCGTGCCAATAGGAACCTTGAGTTAAGGGGTCACACTCTTGACAAAGTTGTAGGTGATCTTCGATGAAGGGTTTCCACAAGAAGGGAGTTGGCAAGTTTCGGTGAGCATCAAGCTCACATCTCAATGGTGGAACCCAAGAAAGTGTTTGAAGCTCTTGAAGATCCGGATTGGGTTGTTGCTATGCATAAAGAGTTGAATAACTTTGAACGCAACAAGGTTTGGAAATTAGTAGAGAAGCCCAAGGATTGCCGCAATGTTATCGACACTAAATGGATATTTAAAAACAAGGAAGATGAGAATGGCATTGTTGTGAGGAACAAGGTGAGACTCGTGGCACAAGGCTATTCCCAAGTTGAGGGAATTGACTTCGGCGAGACTTATGCTCCCGTGGCTTGCCTTGAGTCCATCCGTATCCTTCTTGCTTATGTTGCTCATAATATTTTTAAATTACAGCAAATAGACGTTAAGAGTGCTTTTCTTAATGGTCATCTACATGAGTTGGTATATGTAAAGAAACCCCTAGGATTTGAGGATCCTAACTTTCCGAACCATGTCTACAAACTCGATAAGGCACTCTATCGCCTTAAACAAGCCCCACGTGCGTGGTATGAGCACCTTAAAGAGCTCTTGTTAGACCATGGCTTCGAAGTCTGGCAAATCGATTCCACTCTTTTTACTAAGAAGGTTAAGGGGGAGCTCTTCGTATGCCAACTATATGTAGACGACATCATCTTTGGCTCTACTAATAAAGCTTTTAATGATGAATTTTCAAAGCTTATAACTGACAGGTTTGAGATGTCTATGATGGGGGAGTTACGGTTCTTTCTTGGATTCGAAATCAAGCAACTTAGAGAAGGAACCCTCATCAATCAAGCAAAATACATCCAAGACATGCTCAAGAGATTCAAGATGACGGATCTTAATGGCATCGCCACTCTGATGCAAACGAAATGTCACCTTGAACTCAATCCTCATGGTAAAGATGTGGACCAAAAGGTATACCGGTCCATGATTGGCTCTCTTCTTTACCTCTGCGCATCTAGACCCGATATTGTATTGAGTGTGGGTGTGTGTGCAAGGTATCAAGCAGCTCCTAAAGAAAGCCACTTATTGGCGGGCAAGAGGATCTTCCGATATTTGGTTCATTCCCCTAACTTTGGTCTATGGTATCCTAAGGGATCCAATTTCTCTCTATGTGGTTATACTGATTCAGATTGGGCTGGTGATAAGGATGATCGGAAATCAACTTCTGGAGCTTGTCAGTTCTTGGGAAGATCTCTAGTCTGTTGGTCTTCTAAAAAACAGAATTGTATGTCCCTCTCCACTGCCGAAGCTAAATATGTTGCTGCTGCTAGTGCCTGCACTCAGTTATTATGGATGAGGCAAACTTTAAAGGAATACGGTGTCAATTGTGACAAAGTGCCTCTTTTATGCGATAATGAAAGTGCAATCAGTACAATCCGGTACAACACACAAGGACGAAGCATATTGAAATTCAGAATCATTTTATTTGAGACCATGTTGCTTGCGGCGATATTGATATCTTTTGTGAGCATGAAGAACCAACTTGCTGATATTTTCACGAAGCCACTTGACGAAGCAAGGTTTTTTTACTTGAGGAATGAGCTAAATATCGTTTATTCAAGGAGCTTGTCTTGATTACCCATGCACTCACTCGTACATCTCAGTCTTATTTGGTCTAGGTATGTGCATGGACATAGGGGGAGTGTGGTCCTAATTGATTGGGCTAACCCTCCCCCCATAATGCCAAAAGAAAGTCAAATCATTTCTCTTAATATCATTTTGTGATATGTGAGCTTATTGATGAGTATTGGTCATGAACCCAAGATATATCTTTGCGGTGTCATACCATCCACTCCAACAAGGTGGCTTCGGCCACCGCCCTCTTCCATGAGAAGAGTTGGATTTTTGTGGATCTTTTTGGCTATTTTTTGCTCACCTCATGTTCTTATGGGAATCACACTCAATTTTGGCTTTTAGTTGATTTGTTTCTTCCAATTTTGCGTGTATAGTACCATCTCAGTTTGGAACTCTTAATCCTAAGCCTTTCCCTACCCCTAAGCCATTCTTTCTTGCACACAAATCCCTTGTACACCTTGTGGTATGACACCGAGGAGCTTGAGGATGAGGACGAGGACGGGGACGAGGACGAGGATGCGGACTTCGAGTGATACCTTGGGGCATTAGCATCGCTCTTCTTCCTTTTTGGCGTCTCGATGCCAAAGGGGGAGAAGTAGTTCTATTAGGTCTCCAAGGATTTGCATGGGTCGGGCACAAGCTCTTGCTCTTAGCGTTTCGTTTTTTCTCTCGCTTATGCCCTTTTAGCGTCGAACTTTTATGTGTGTTTTGTGCCGTATGAGACTATGTTTGTGTGGCTCTGGATTTATCTTGTGGACTATTCATATGGATTCATCTATCTTATTGGATATTCTTATGGCTATATTGGATATCTTTATCAAGGGAGGCACTCACTATGGCTATCATTGGATATTCTCATAATGTGTTGAGGACGTATAGGTATGAGCTTTTCACATATGTTTTAATGGAATAGACTTATACCCTCGTGTGTGCATTTGTAATCTAATGCATTTTTCTGGTATGCACACATTGAGGGGGAGTCTTATTCTTTCATTAATTTTTGTTTCCTTGAGAACTATCCTGCAAATTCTAGTATTGTCATCTAACACCAAAAAGGGGGAGACTGAAAGAACATCTCACAGTTCCCTGCTTTTGTGTGTTAGATAACAATACCGTTGAGTTTTCTCATATGTGCTAAGTGTGCAGGGATGTTTTTGTGGTTGGGGGGCCGGATTATCCACCCCATCAAGGGCCGGATAATCCGGCCTAGCTCATTTGGCAAAGGCTGGCATAGTGCAACGCTCTGTTTGGGGACGGATTTTCTCCCAGAAAATCCGTACAGGGGCGGATTTTCTTCCCCTGACCGGATAATCCGGCCCTCGCCTTAGGCCGGATAATCCGGCTCCCAGAAGATGATCAAAGGCTACCAAGGTGCGACGCTCTGTCTGGGTTCGGATTTTCTCCTGGAAAATCCGAACAGGGGCGGTTTTTTCCTTCCCTGACCGGATAATCCGGTCCTCGCAAGGGGCCGGATTATCCGGCCCCCAGGAGACGATCAAGGGCAGGCTCGTCGCGTCGTTCTGTGTGGGGGCGGTTTATTTGTCGGATAAGCTGAGTCTGGGCCGGAGTTTTCCCCAGGACAGATAATCCGGCCCCCACTCGGGCCAGATAATCTAGCCCCAAATGGCTTCAACGGCTCAGTGGATGTAGGAGGTATAAAAGCCCCTTCATCTCCTCCATTCAGACCTCTTGATTCATTCGAAAAAGACCAGACCTGTTGCAAGAGCTCTCTCTCTAGATCTCCCACTTCAACCACCCGAAGGCTTCGATCTTTGGGGGATTTGAAGGAGAAGACAACCTACATCATCATCACGAATCAAGCGCATCAACTCATCTCCATTCATTTGGAGAAATCCCCGATCTAGTATTCTCGTTAATATCTAGATCTTGTGTTTTGTTATTGATAACTTGTTCTTGTGGCAGCTTGTTGTCATTACGGGAGCCTCCAATTTGGTTGTGGAGTTGTGCTCCGCTAGTTGTGTAAAGGCACCGGTACCCGCCTCGAAGGGTTCCTATAGTGGAAAGGTGGATCAGGCCTTTGGTGGCGGGATCTATCGGAGAACAGGGTGAGGCCTATTGTGGCGTGGTGGTCTTAGTATTGCCCACTCCTCCAACGCAGATGTACTTCCCTTAACAAGGAAGGAACTGCGATAAAACAAATCCTGTGTCTCCGCGTGCTCCACTACGGTTTACTCATTCCTCTTTCTCACTCACCTTTACTCGCTAGTAGATAGATTTGCATATAGAGAAATTATTCATAATTGCTTATCTAGAGCCTTTTGTGTCAAGCCTAAAATTGAAAAAGCATTAAAATTTGAAGTAGCACCTATTCACCCCCCTCTAGGTGCCCATACGATCCATTTCACTAGGTAATGAAATGAGCAATGAATAATGTATTGCCCTCATATAATATTTACCTAGTTAGATAATAAAATGAGCAGGTAATTAATGTAGGCCTTATATAACATGTACCTAGTTATATAATGAAATGAGAAATAAAAGAGTGTGTGCCTCATATAAATTACATATTTAGATAATTAAAATGAATATTAAATAGTGTGTGCCTTATATAAATCAAACACTAAAACGTATCTAGTCTTTTAAAGTTTAATTTGATGATTTCATTGTTATTTACCACTTTTTATTGGATATTTGCACTAAATTTTATGAAATTAACTATGGAAGCCAGAAATCCCAGGCGTATTTTTAAGTTTTAAGAATCTGGAGTCCAATTAATCTGGAAAAACTTGTGTTGAAGTTTTATTAGAAACGAAAGGACACGTATCAGAACTGCATGAAACATCAACGAGAAAAATCAGGAGCCCCTAGGGCACGACCACACCCTGGCCACGTGGTGGCCCGTAGGTACCCAAGATTACCATCTAACGCGACCCTTTAAGCGACGGGTGATGCTTTGAACAGTGGTATTGCGGGATGTGTATTGGTCCATCGAAAAGTCGGGGTCACGTGTGTAGGTGCGCTTATCTCTGAGTATGTTGCAAACACATGTTAAAGGAGGGCATGAATGTACTAGTTTTGTTGTTCTTCTCCGCTCTTTTGTTTCCCTTTTGGGTTGTAATACGCTCATAGGGTCTTCTGGCTCTACTTCTCTTTAATGCAACCAAGGGAGTTAAAAATGTTCACTATGAGGTAGGTGTTCTCTTCTCCTATATATAATGCACAATCTTCACCTATAACAAGCAGCAAAGTTCTATCGTTCCATTTATTGACACCCAAAACTCTCATCTTTTAAGTCTTTTCTCAGACACAATTCCATGTTGCAATATAGGTGGCAATTACTCAAACATAAGAAATTCGATATATAGAGAAATTAATGGAGAGCACATAGCCAGATAGGGATAGGAGACACCGGAAAAGAAGCACGTTCTGGTAAGTGACTTTGCTGAGATAGTGCACGGAACTTTACCTCGGCGAGGAGGAGGTACCATACATTGGCCATGCTAGCCTTACCGAGGAAACGCCGAGTAAGCATATTAGCACCCCGTTTTTTCCCATCTTCGATCAGAGTTGTCACGAAAGGGATCAGGTAATCTCTCAAGCCTTGTCGAAAAGGTAATCATATCACGGAGCAGTTGTCCCCTTTTGTTTCATGGAAGCCAAGCACCGCACACCTTTTAAGTGCCTTGTCTCTTAGCAGTATTCAGCGTCGTTGCAACAAGGTATTCTGGTGCTCAAAATCTTTGGGTATCGATATCATAACTAGATGGGCCTTGCGCGCTTCGCTGCGCTGTCTTCACAAAATTTGCGTCTAGTTTTTATGTCGGTGATAGTAGTTTCTTTTCCGTTCTATCTCTAAATAGGTGTTCACCTTGTTATATTAATATAGGGAACAATCGGTACAACTGGGATAACATTGCTGGGAGAAATAGCACGAATGAAGAACAAAAGAAAAAATAAGAGAACATTTAGACATCGGCGGTTCGATAAAAGTGCGATGAATTTCGACTGCTGCACCGCCCGGAGAATTTCCACTACGGCCCTAGTCCTTTGAAGCGTCGTAAACTAAACAACACCTCCAGGAAGGGAAGTTACGGCGATAACGATGTTGCACGGGCTGTTCTTAGGGTTACCTTCGCTACGCATCTTAGGTATTTTGTTCGGTTCATTGTAGGGAGTGGGGAAGAGGTACACTCGACGCCGTGTCACTGCGCCGGTGCCGAGACGTCAGAGATTTTTCTCGACCTCCAAAAAAATCCTCCTGCTACTCCGGATCACTTCACTTGGTTTGCCACCCAGAACGCCCGCCATCACGGTCTTGCAATTACCCCCGTTGTCTCACCATGGCCTATGATGCAGAGGCCGGCAATACCGAGAAGCGAAAACGACGTCGAGGCTCAGCGATACAACGATATTTGGATGGGAATTGCCTCATTTGCTAGGCGTAGTATCCCACCGGATGTTGTAGCAGGACAAACCAGTCCTTCACTGGCTCGGCTGATCCCGATTGGGCCAGTGAAGTCTTGCCGCCATGCTACAGCAGGGCATTGCCAACGACACCAACCATAGTTGTTTTCCCTATTTCTTGTCCGCCGGTGGAGGCGGTATTGCGCCAGAGACGTCTCGCCTAGTCCATGCCAGGGGTGTCCTTGTGGGCTCAGATATGGGTGGGTAGGGCACCACCGGACGCACTCCAGCGATGCTACGACAGCTCCTAGTAGCGACGGCCATGTCACTGCTTCGTCAATTGTCTGGATGTTGGATCTGATGACACTAAGTCAGATCGCCGTTAGTCCGAAATGCACTGCCGCGAGCTGTTGTTAACCTCGTCCTTGCTTCCACGCACATGAGGATGTCCATACGCCATCCCTGGCACCGCATTGGCAACGCTCGGTGACACGTGCCGATGGAGTGTGGGAGGAGAAGGGTGCGGCGTGGTGAGGTCTCCCAGTCCGCAGGGCGGGGGATGCAGGGACGAAGATGTTTTCGGGAGAACACCTGGTTATTTTTCTTTTCTTGATAGTTGTGGTTTTTGTTCTGGCTGGTTTGTGCCTTGTAGTAATATAGTGGACGGCGCTTGGTCACACATGTGTGGGTCGTGTCAGCCTTGGAGAAATAGTATGCTTGTGTTTTTTTAAGCAGTCGATTGTCATTTAGTAGGATTTGCCTTTATTTTTTCTCGGTGAGTGATTAGTTCGTTGCAATGAGTTAATTGTTCTAACTATCTTGAAAATAAAAGAGTTAGTTGTTCTAACTAACTTGACCATGATATGCTGTATAGTTTGGGTAATATTGAAATTGTTAGTGGGTTTTGTATTTGTTAATGGCATGTTAAAAGGGAAGTAGTGTAGGTGGAATGTCTATCGACTGTCCAATGGACAGCTTCGACACGCAGTAGATTGTTCTAAAAAAAAAGACACGCAGTAGATAGTGGGTATATTTAGACATGCACTACCTAGTACACTATTGCTGTGCGCCAAAATAGTACTCCTCCGTCCGAAAATAAGTGACTTCTATTTGTCTAGATTCACATGTATTGATATAGATTCACATTAATATATACACTAAAACGCGTTTAGATATGTATTTATCTAGATTCGCATTAATCTATACACTGAAACGCGTCTAGATACATGTGAACCTAGACAAATCCAAATTATTTAAAATGCTGACTTTACCCGACGCCTCATAGCAGCTACACGCACAACACAATGCTCCACACAAACAGGCCCACAACTAAGTTCGATACACAACCAAAATGAACGACGGTGCTCCAATTCCACCACATAAGCAACGAAGCAACTAGACCCAGTGACATTAAACGACCCAATAAACAACACGCCTCCGGTACAAAAAGAGGCGGACCACGACTCACAAATCATAACCCTAGATAGTGCAAAGAGATCAAAATAAGGACAGAGCTCCAAAGCGATGGAGCTTAGATCTCTTTAGGATAATGTGCATCATCGGTCCAAAAAAAACACTAACGTGGTAACAAATTTGCAACCATATTTGGCAACAGTGTGATGCCACGAGGGAATTGGGTTTGGTTGGTGTTTGCAGGTTTCTACGTACCTCCGGAGATTTGATAACTCATCTGTCTGTTCGAACTCTAATTGCGGTTCTATCCAACGAATATCAGAGCTAGGTAACTCGGTATAGAGCCAGTGTATACACTGAGATTGCCGCAGCGGTACGGAGGCCCGAGCTGCAACGTCATGTGCAGTCGCGTGAGCACCTCCAATTCATTTACATTTGTCGGTTAGATTTTTTGGCAAACCAATTCAGTGAGATGGAATGCAAGTGGTTTGCTTCATCCCAGTGCTGTAGCGATCACTCTATATGGTTAGAGAACTCCACCGAAACTTCGTGATCAGACTATGGACTTGTACTCCCTCGGTCCGAAAATAAGTGACTTAGATTTGTCTAGATTCACATGTATTAAAACGTGTTTTAGTGTATAGATACATCTGAATCTAGACAGCTCCAGATCACTTATTTTTGAATGGAGGGAATATATGATTGAAACATAATGGGAAAAAGGAAATTGCGCAGACGAGCAATACTTGGGACAGGAGTTGCACAGACCAGCTATTCAAAAAATTTGTTGCACAAACAAGCAACTCTAGGTGTACAGTGGTTGCAAAGGTTTCTAATGATCATACTGTAAACAACACCTGATTGCCACGTTGCCTTCGTACCAGCCAGCCAGCGTGGAGATGGTAGCCATGTTGCTCTCTTTTTTAGATAACATGCCATATGCCCGGCGTTAAATTAATAACGCCAAAAACAGCGCAAAATACAAGATGTTGAACCAAGCTTATAAGGGCGGACAACACACCCACACACTAGATAGAACTACCAAGAGGGCTACAGTCAACATCATGTGCAGCAGGCATGGCCATTACGAAGAATACACATACTCGGAGTAGAAGCTGACGGCAACAGTGTCGAGCCGGAGCTCGCCCAAAGCGCGAGCCAACGAACACGCATGCGGTCAAAGCAACACCAATGTCGCAGACCACGCCACCAGAGGCCAACCACCACCAGTAACCGGCCTGCGCTTCCCACAACCAAGAAGCATCCCTGAGCTAGCACTCAACAAGGAACCCGGGTGTAGCACCCGAAGCAAGCTTTGCCGAAGATCGTCAAACAAACAGGCAACACCATCCGAAGACCTGGGCAAGTATTCCCCCTCGGTATGACCTCTCCATCACCCAAGACGACGACCACAACACAACCAAGAAACGCAGCCCGCATGCACACTCGAGGCGACAAAGAGCGGCCGCACAGCCCATCACGATGCCTAGAGCCGCCTGCGCCGAACCGGCTATACGAAGCCCCACTGTCGGCCAAGATTGCCGACAGAGCCGCGCCAATCGACCACACACCGCAAACATCCTTCTTCCACCCACTAGCGTCGACGCTGAGTCACACCGCCGCATGAGGGGAGAAGGGGCCCCGCCGCAGTCAGCGCCGCCCGGGCTTCGTGCGACGACGCCCTCCGGCGGTGGCAGGAGGGAGGGGGGAGGAGGTGGGGAGGGGCTAGAAGGCGGCGACTAGGGTTTCCTCCCGCGCCGCTCACGGGAGCGACCACGGGAGGGCGTTTCCACCTCTAGTGCTCATAACCTCATACTCGCTATGTTGCTCTTGTACCTCATATCTACATGAAAAGCAAAAAAATGTTCATAACATGTGTTCGACGCCTTTTTGTACGAAGTTAGATTGATGGATGCAAAACACAAGATCAGTAAAGTTAGCAAGCTGAGTATATACATGCGTACGTGAAGCTGATCATTCAGATTCATCAACTCAACATGTATGTGCATGCAGCTAGTATCCATCCAACGAGTACAAACACAACGAGTGCAGACAGCTATCATGTGCATGAGCGTCAAACCATAAGGTGGGTCCAAATTGTCTAATACACTTTTAACTGTCACTAGATCTCCTTGTAACCGATGTACACCTAGAGTCGTTGGTCTGTGCGATAATTTTGTTTGAGTTACTGGTCCGTGCATGCCCCAAGAATTACTGGTTTGCGCAATTTTCTCGATGGGAAACAACTACGCCTTGTAGAACGGCAGACAGGGTGTGTGCCTTTCAAGCGATGGGTGATGCTTTGAACAGTGGTACGTCAGTCCATTGGAAGTTGGGGGCACGTGTGCATGTGTGTATCATGTCTATGTGTTGCGAACACATGTTCAAGGAGGGTACACCTGTAATTAACATTCTTGTTTTTCTCCGCTCTTTCATTTTCGTTTTGGGCTGTAATATGCTGTGGGGCCTTCGGGCTCTACTTTTGTTGAATGCAATCCAGAGAGTCAAAAACTTCACTTTTTGAGGTAGGTGTTTTCTCCCATGTATATATATGCTAACAAAATCTTCATCTATAACTGCAGCAAAGCTCTATCTTTCCATTTGCCGACACACCGAAAACTCTCATCTACCAACTCTTTCCTTTCACACACTTTCATGTTGTGAAATACCAGGAGGCAAATACCGAAATGTAACACAGATGGATAAAAACGAATGGAAAGCATGTAGGTATTGGAGGCATCGGAAAATAAGCATGTGGTCGTAAGCGATTTTGGTGGGCAACTTCACAAAACTTCTCGTGTATGATGAATATGTGTGGTTCAATGGCCATGCTAGCCTTACCGGGCACAGACCAACTTAGCATATTTGCAACCCATATTTTTCTCTTGAAGATAAGATACGCGCAGAAGGGAGATAGTAACTTGGCAAGCCTCTTCCAAACAGTAGATTGTATCGCCGGGCAGTGTGATGGGTTCGTAGCATGAAAAACAAAAATTTTCTATCGCAAGAACGAACAAAACCCAGATCTAATCTAGATAAAAGCCAAGATCTAATCTACTAGACAAGTGCAACGAGATAGATCTGTACTAACCCTTATAGATCCGAAAGCCTTGTGCGAGATCGGATCTCGTGGTTGATGTAGACGATCACTTGCCGATCTCAAGATCGAGTAGACGATCCTTCCGGCGCCGCGTTCCGGCAGCGCTTCCGCAGTCGGTCACACGTGCGGAGTCGATGCAGACCTTCCTCTCCCCGTTCCAGCGAGCAGCGGAGGTAGTAGATCTCTCCACGGAATCCCAGCAGCACGATGGCGTGGTGGTGGTGGTGGAGTAGAGAATTCTGCAGGGCTTCGCCTAAGCCAGAGCAGAGGGAAGGAGGAGGAGGATGGCGGCTAGGGTAGGGAGTGGAGGGGCAAGGGGGGGTGGCGCCTCCACCCCTCTATATATAGAGGGAGGGGTGCGGCCTAGGGTTCCCACCCCTAGGCCCACCTCCTAGGGCCGGCGCACAAGGGGGGGCTTGGGGGGAGTTTCCTTCCCCCCCAAGTTTCCCCTTTTTCTTTCTTGGTTTTCAAGTAAACTCCATAGAAATTTCTAGAACCTTCCGGAACATTCCAAAACCTTCTAGAACCCCCATATAAACACTCTGGGACATTTCCGAACCTAGAAAATGATCTCCATTATATGAATCTTATTCTCCGGACAATTCCGGATCTCCTCGTGATGTCTCAGATCTAATCCGAGACTCCGAACAACATTCGATCTCCAACGCATATTCCATATCTACCTAAATAGCATCGAACCTTAAGTGTGTCACCCTACGGTTCGTGAATATGCAGACATGATGGAGACACCTCTCCGATCAATAACCATCAGCGGGATCTGGAGATCCATAACGGCTCCCACATACTCAATGATGACTTCGTGATCGATAGAACCATTAACATACGAAACCAATTCCCTTTGTCACGCGATACTCTACTTATCTGAGGTTTGATCGTCGGTATCTCCATACCTAGTTCTACCTCGTTACTGACAAGCACTCTTTACTCGTTCCATGATATGTCATCCCTTGTGACCTAGTCACATGCTTGTAAGCTAACTAGATGACATTCCACCGAGAGGGCCCAGAGCATATCTATCCGTCATATGGATGGACAAATCCCAATCTTGGTCCATGCGCTTCAACACATACTTTCAGAATACCCAATGACACCTTTATGACCACCCAGTTACAAAGCGGCGTTTGATGTCATCAAAGTACCCATCCGGTGATGGTGATTAACATAACCTCATGGTCGAAGGATTAGGTTACTATGCATTTGAAAGCTTGTAGCAATACGAACTTAATGACTTGATCTTATGCTACACTTACTACGGGTGTGTGTCCATCACATCATTCTCCTAATGATATAACCTTGTTATTAATGACATCCAATGTCCATGATCAGGAAACCATGATCATCTATTAATCAACAAGCTAGTTTAACAAGAGGCTTACTAGGGACTCTTTTACGTTTACAAAACACACATGTATTAGTGTTTCCTTATAATACAATTATAGCATGGGATGTAAACATTCATCATAAACACAAAGATATAATAATAATCATTTTTATTATTGCCTCTTGGGCATATCTCCAACAGTCTCCCACTTGCACTAGAGTCAATAATCTAGATTACATGGTAATATACCTAACACCCATGGCGTTCTGGTGTTGGTCATGCTTTGCCCTAGGGAGAGGTTTAGTCAACGGATCTGCCACATTCAGATCAGTGTGTACTTTGCAAATCTTTATGTCACTATCTTGGACATACTCGTGAATAGCATGGAAACATAGCTTGATGTGCTTCAGCTTGCTATGTGACCTTGGCTCCTGTGCATTAGCTATGGCACCTGTGTTGTCACAGTAGATGGCCATCGGGTCCAATGCACTAGAAACCACGCCAAGTTCAGTAATGAACTCCTTCATACATATGGCTTCTTGTGCAGCCTCTGAAGCAGCTATGTATTCCGATCCAGTTGAAGATTTCGCCACAACGCTTTGCTTGGCACTCCTCCAGCTCACTGCAGCACCATTCAAAATAAATACGTATCTAGACTGTGACTTCGAGTCATCTGGATCGGTGCTCCAACTAGCATCAGTGTAACTGTTTACAACAAGCTGTTTATCACCTCCATAAGAAAGAACCATATCCTTAGTCCTATTTAGGTACTTTAGGATATTCTTGACCGCTGTCCAGTGCTCCATTCCAGGATCACTTTGATATCTGCTAGTCAAACTAACAGCATGTGCTATATCCGGTCTTGTACACAACATGGCATACATGATAGAACCTATGGCCGAGGCATAGGGAACATTATTCATTTTCTCTCTATCTTCTGCCGTAGCTAGACTTTGAGTCTTACTCAAGGTCTTACCTGACAACATGGGCACGAACCCTTTCTTGCTCTCTTCCATTCTAAACTTCTTTAGAACATTGTCCAAGTATGTACTTTGTGAAAGCGCTATTAGGCGTCTTGATCTATCTCTATAAATCTTGATGCCTAGAATGTATGCCGCTTCGCCAAGATCCTTCATTGAAAAACTATTATTCAAATAGGCTTTGACACTATTAAGAAGTTCTATATCATTCCCAATCAACAATATGTCATCTACATATAGTACTAGGAATGCTACAGAGCTCCCACTCACTTTCTTGTAAATACAAGCTTCTCCATAAGTTTGTATAAATCCAAAGTTTTTGATTACTTTATCAAAACGTTGATTCCAACTCCGGGATGCTTGCTTCAGTCCATAAATGGAGCGCTGAAGTTTGCATACCTTGTCAGCATCACTAGGATCGACAAAACCCTTGGGTTGTACCATATACAACTCTTCCTCAATGTCACCATTAAGGAACGCCGTTTTGACATCCATCTGCCAAATCTCATAATCGAAATATGCAGCAATTGCTAACAAAATCCTCACAGACTTTAGCTTCACTGCTGGTGAGAATGTCTCATCGTAGTCAACTCCTTGAATTTGTCGGAACCCTTTCGTGACAAGTCGAGCTTTATAGACGGTAACATTACCATCAACATCTGTTTTTCTCTTGAAAATCCATTTGTTCTCGACAGCCTTACGGCCATCTGGCAAGTCCACCAAAGTCCACACTTGGTTTTCGTACATGGATCCCATTTCGGATTTCATGGCTTCTAGCCATTTGTCGGAATCTGGGCTCATCATAGCTTCTTCATACGTCGCAGGGCATCAGCGTTGTCCACCAACATGACATTCAAGGCAGGGTCATACCAATCAGGAGTGGTACGAACCCTCGTTGACCTGCGAGGTTCAGCAGCAACTTCGTTCAAAGTTTCATGATCACCATCATTAGCTTCCTCTCCAATTGGTGCAGGCGGCACAAAAACATCTTCCGGTGCTGCGCTACTCTCAACTGCGAGAGAAGGTTCAATAACCTCATCAAGTTCTACTTTCCTTCCAGTCACTTCCTTCGAGAGAAACTCCTTCTCAAGAAAGGATCCATTCTTGGCAACGAAAACTTTGCCTTCGGATCTATGATAGAAGGTATACCCAATTGTTTCTTTAGGGTATCCTATGAAGACGCATTTCTCCGCTTTGGGTTCAAGCTTATCAGGTTGTAACTTCTTTACATACGCTTCGCAACCCCAAACTTTAAGGAACGACAACTTAGGTTTCTTTCCAAACCACAATTCGTACGGTGTCATTTCAACGGATTTAGATGGTGCCCTATTTAAAGTGAATGCGGCTGTCTCTAATGCATAGCCCCAAAATGATAGCGGTAAATCTGTAAGAGACATCATATACCGAACCATATCTAAGAGAGTTCGATTACGATGTTCAGACACACCATTACGCTGTGGTGTTCCTGACGGTGTCAATTGCGAAAGTATTCCACATTTCTTTAAATGCATGCCAAACTCATAACTTAGATATTCACCTCCGCGGTCAGAACGCAGAAACTTAATCTTCTTGTTACGATGATTTTCCACTTCACTTTGAAATTCCTTAAACTTCTCGAAAGTTTCGGACTTATGTTTCATAAAGTAGACATACCCATATCTACTTAAGTCATCGTGAAACTGAGAACATAACGCTATCCACCACGCGATGCTACACTCATTGGACCGCACACATCGGTATGTATTATTTCCAATAAGTCTGTAGCTCGCTCCATTATTCCAGAGAATGGAGTCTTAGTCATTTTTCCCATTAGACATGCTTCGCATCTTTCAAGTGATTCAAGAAGTCCATCAGAATGGAGTTTCTTCATACGCTTCACTCCAATGTGACCGAGACGACAGTGCCACATGTATGTAGAATTATCATTCAATTTTGTTCGTTTAGCATCTATGTTGTGAACATGTGTATCACTACTATCGAGATTCAGTAAGAATAAACCATTCATCTCAGGTGCATTACCATAAAAGATATTACTCATATAAATCGAACAACCTTTATTCTCGGACTTAAAAGAGTAACCGTCTCGCAATAAACAAGATCCAGATATAATGTTCATGCTTAACGCAGGCACCAAATAACAATTATTCAAATTTAAAACTAATCCCGAAGGTAGATGTAGAGGGAGCGTGCCGACGGCGATCACATCAACCTTGGAGCCATTTCCAACGCGCATCGTCACCTCGTCTCTCGCCAGTCTTCGCTTATTCCGCAGCTCCTGTTTCGAGTTACAAATATGAGCAACCGAACCAGTATCAAATACCCAGGCACTACTATGATTACTAGTAAGATACACATCATAACATGTATATCTAATATACCTTTCTTCTTGATGTTGCCGTTCTTCAGATCCGCCAGGTACTTGGGGCAGTTACGCTTCCAGTGACCAGCACCCTTGCAGTAGAAGCATTCAGTTTCAGGCTTAGGACCAGCCTTAGGCTTCTTAGCAGGTGCGGCAGCTTTCTTGCCGTCCTTCTTGAAGTTGCCCTTGCTCTTAGGCTTGCCCTGTTTCTTGAAATTGGTGGTCTTATTGACCATCAACACTTGGTGCTCCTTCTTGATCTCCACTTCAGCATGGACGATAGTTCAGGCAACGTCTTGTTCATGCAGTGCATATTGTAGTTCATCACAAAGTTCTTATAACTTGGTGGCAGTGATTGGAGGACACGGTGAGTCCCTAACTCATTAGGAATCGTTATCCCCAACTCTTGGTGAAGGGTTCGTAGCATGGAAAACAAAAAATTTCTACCGCAAGAACGAATAAAACCCAGATCTAATCTATTAGACATGTGCAACGAGATAGATAGGAACTAACCCTCGTAGATCCGAAAGCGTTAACGAGATTAGATCTCATGGTTGATGTAGTCGATCACTTGCCGATCTCAAGATCGTGTGGACGATCCTTCCGGCGCCGCGTTCCGGCAGCGCTTCCGCAGTCGGTCACACGTGCGGAGTCGAAGTAGACCTTCCTCTCCTCGTTCCAGCGAGCAGCGGAGGTAGTAGATCTTCTCCACGGAATCCCAGTAGCACGACGGCGTGGTGGTGGTGGTGGAGTAGAGAATTCTGCAGGGCTTCGCCTATGCCTGTGCAGAAGAAAGGAGGAGGAGAGAGGTGGCAGAGATTAGGTGTTGTAGAGGAGGACCTGGAGGTGGTGCCCCTGCCCCTCTATTTAAAGGGGGGAGGGCGCCTGGGGAGGGGGAGTCCTTGTAGGACTCCCCTCCTCTATGGCCGGCGGATTGGGGAGGGGGGAGGAGTCCTCCTCCCCCACGACTCCTAGTCTTGACCCACCAGGACTCCTTGATCCCTTCCTTGGTTTTCAAGCAAACTCCAAGAAACCTTCCAGAACCTTCCGGAACATTCCGAAACCTTCTAGAACCCTCATACAAATACTCCGGAACATTTCCTAACTCAGAAAATGATCCCCAATATATGAATCTTATTCTCCGGACAATTCCGGATCTCCTCGTGATGTCCCGGATCCAATCCGAGACCCCGAACAACATTCGGTCTCCAACGCACATTCCATATCTACTTAAAACAACTTCGAACCTTAAGTGTGTCACCCTACGGTTCGTGAATATGCAGACATGACAGAGACACATCTCCTATCAATAACCATCAGCGGGACCTAGAGATCCATAATGGCTCCCACATACTCAACGATGACTTCGTGATCGATAGAACCATTTACATATGAAATCAATTCCCTTTGTCACGCGATACTCTACTTATCCGAGGTTTGATCGTCGGTATCTCCATACCTAGTTCTACCTCGTTATTGATAAGTACTCTTTACTCGTTCCGTGATATGTCATCCCTTGTGACCCAGTCACATGCTTGCAAGCTAACTAGATGACATTCCACCGAGAGGGCCCAGAGCATATCTATCCGTCATATGGATGGACAAATCCCAATCTTGGTTCATGCGCTTCAACACATACTTTCAGAATACCCAATGACATCTTTATAACCACCCAGTTACGAAGCGGCGTTTGATGTCATCAAAGTATCCATCCGGTGATGGTGATTAACATAACCTCATGGTCGAAGGATTAGGTTACTATGTATTTGAAAGCTTATAGCAATACGAACTTAATGACTTGATCTTATGCTACGCTTACTATGGGTGTGTGTCCATCATATCATTCTCCTAATGATATAACCTTGTTATTAATCACATCCTAATGTCCATGATCAGGAAACCATGATCATCAATTAATCAACAAGCTAGCTCAACAAGAGGCTTACTAGGGACTCTTATATGTTTACAAAACACACATGTATTAGTGTTTCCTAATAATACAATTATAGCATGGGATGTAAACATTCATCATAAACACAAAGATATAATAATAATCACTTTTATTATTGCCTCTTGGGCATATCTCCAACACTTGGAGCTTGTTTGCGTGCCCAGACATGGTGAGCACGTGCTCGCTAACGGAGCTACCCTCTTCCATCTTACAGTTAAAGAACTTTTTGGAGGCCTCATAGCTCTCCACGGTCGCGTGAGTCTCAAAAATCAGCATGAGCTCCTTAATGATCTCGAACGGGTCGTGGTGCTCAAAGCGCTTCTGAAGCTCCGTTTCTAAACCGTACAGGATGGCACATTGAATTGTGGAGTAGATTTTTCCGAGTGGCGTAAACATTCTTTACGTCATCGGTGGCATCTTCTGCAGGTGGGTCACCTAGCGGTGCTTCGAGCACATAGGTCAACTGACCAGCCCTGAGGACGATCTTCAGTCCACGGAACCAGTCCGTGAAGTTGCTTCCATTGTTCTTAAGCTTTTCTTTCTCTAGGAACGCATTGAAATTGATGGAGAGGTTCGCCATAATCTACAACAAATTTGCAAGTAGTTTAGACTAAGATTATGATGAATTGAGTTCAATCTAAATTCTTTAAATTAACTAGGTGAACTCCCACTCAAAACAACATCCCTCACATTGTCTTAGTGATTACACGAACCAAGTCCACTACACCAAGTCCGATCTTCACGAGAGAAGATGTAGTTTCGTCGGCGAACAATCTTCATGTTCATCATATCATTTATATGACTCATGCTCTACCTTTCGGTATTCCGTGTTCCGAGACCATGTGTGTACATGCTAGGCTCATCAAGATTAACCTTAGTTTCCGCATGTGCAAATCTGGCTTGCACCCGTTGTATGCACACGTAGAATCTATCACATCCGATCATCACGAGATGCTTCGAAACGACGAGTCTTAGCAACGGTGCCAACTAAGGGCGAACACTTTATTACTTGATATTTAGTGAGAGGGATCATCTTATAATGCTATCGTCGTGATCTAAGCAATACAAGATGCATAAAGGATTAACATCACAGCCAATTCATAATTAGTGTGATATGATATGGCCCTTTCTTCTTATGCCTTTGATCTCCATCTCCAAAGCACGGACATGATCTCCATCATCACCAGCATTGCATCAAGGTCAGTGGCGCCGCTTCATGGTTGTCCATCATCACTAGCAACTATTACAACTACTTGGAATAAAGCTATTACAAGATGAATAGACACACATGTCTTAACAGAATTAAAGACAACCATTAGGCTCCTGCCGGTTGCCATATTACAACAAGGATCATTGCATACATCAAATATAATCATAATCACATGATGGCCATATCACATCACAAAACCCCTGCAAAAACAAGTTAGACGCCTCTAATTTTCTTTGCATGTTTTACGTGGCTTGGGGCTTTCGAATAAGAATAGATCTTACTTATGAAACTGAACCACAACGTTGATACAAGTGCTATCAAGTTGCAAAGTGTAAATTGGATCTATACTATGGTAAGAGAGACAGACACCCGCAAAGCCACTTGTGCAAAGCAAGTTACACGTCAAGCTTGGAGCAAGTCTCATGTGCGATGACATGTAAGGTTAGCCCGAGCCACTTCATCCCACCATACCGCAAGATGCAAAGTACACAAAGCAAAAGACGGCACGAGCACCAACGCCCACAAAACCATTGTGTTCTACTCGTGCAACAGATCTACGCATAGACACGGCTCTGATGGGTTCGTAGTATGGAAAACAAAAATTTTCTACCGGAAGAATGAACAAAACCCAGATCTAATCTAGATAAAAGCCAAGATCTAATCTACTAGACATGTGCAACGAGATAGATCTGTACTAACCCTTGTAGACCCGAAAGCCTTGTGCGAGATCGGATCTCGTGGTTGATGTAGACGATCACTTGCCGATCTCAAGATCGAGTAGACGATCCTTCTGGCGCCGCGTTCCGGCAGCGCTTCCGCAGTCAGTCACACGTGCGGAGTCGATGCAGACCTTCCTCTCCCCGTTCCAGCGAGCAGCGGAGGTAGTAGATCTCTCCACAAAATCCCAGCAGCACGATGGCATGGTGGTGGTGGTGGAGTAGAGAATTATGCAGGGCTTCGCCTAAGCCAGAGCAGAGGGAAGGAGGAGGAGGATGGCGGCTAGGGTAGGGAGTGGAGGGGCAAGGGGGGGGGGGTGGCGCCTCCACCCCTCTATATATAGAGGTAGGGGTGCGGCCTAGGGTTCCCACCCCTAGGCCCACCTCCTAGGGCCGGCGCACAAGGGGGGGCTTGGGGGGAGTTTCCTTCCCTCCCAAGTTTCCCCTTTTTCTTTCTTGGTTTTCAAGTAAACTCCATAGAAATTTCTAGAACCTTCCGAAACATTCCGAAACCTTCTAGAACCCCCATATAAACACTCCGGGACATTTCTGAACCTAGAAAATGATCTCCATTATATGAATCTTATTCTCCGGACAATTCCGGATCTCCTCGTGATGTCTTAGATCCAATCCGAGACTCCGAACAACATTCGGTCTCCAACGCATATTCCATATCTACCTAAATAGCATCGAACCTTAAGTGTGTCACCCTACGGTTCGTGAATATGCAGACATGATGGAGACACCTCTCAGATCAATAACCATCAGCGGGATCTGGAGATCCATAACGGCTCCCACATACTCAATGATGACTTCGTGATCGATAGAACCATTAACATACGAAACGAATTCCCTTTGTCACGCGATACTCTACTTATCCGTGGTTTGATCGTCGGTATCTCCATACCTAGTTCTACCTCGTTACTGACAAGCACTCTTTACTCGTTCCATGATATGTCATCCCTTGTGACCTAGTCACATGCTTGCAAGCTAACTAGATGACATTCCACCGAGAGGGCCCAGAGCATATCTATCCGTCATATGGATGGACAGATCCCAATCTTGGTCCATGCGCTTCAACACATACTTTCAGAATACCCAATGACACCTTTATGACCACCCAGTTACGAAGCGGCGTTTGATGTCATCAAAGTACCCATCCGGTGATGGTGATTAACATAACCTCATGGTTGAAGGATTAGGTTACTATGCATTTGAAAGCTTGTAGCAATACGAACTTAATGACTTGATCTTATGCTACACTTACTACGGGTGTGTGTCCATCACATCATTCTCCTAATGATATAACCTTGTTATTAATGACATCCAATGTCCATGATCAGGAAACCATGATCATCTATTAATCAACAAGCTAGTTCAACAAGAGGCTTACTAGGGACTCTTTTACGTTTACAAAACACACATGTATTAGTGTTTCCTTATAATACAATTATAGCATGGGATGTAAACATTCATCATAAACACAAAGATATAATAATAATCACTTTTATTATTGCCTCTTGGGCATATCTCCAACACAGTGGCCATCTCTATAGATGAGGAGCGAGTTGAATATACTGCGCATCTCGACTGGGTTGGTTGCATTTCGCTGGCTTGGCCCCTAACCTCGCCCATCCTTCCTTTCATCCACGGGTAGCTCGCTCGTCGCCCTGACCTCGCTGCCCCCTCCCTAGTCCACCGCGAGCTTGCCGGTGCCTCGTCACGCCCAAAGGTAGGAGCCCCAGGCTGGCACAAGTTCGAGGATCCGATTGCTTTTCACGTTTTCTGTATAGGGTCCTAGGCATAAAAAAGAAGAGCACAAATGTACTTCTTATTATTCCGTGGACACGGTTGTGTTTTGCCTAGCCAAAAAATAGGTAAGCTGTTGGAGCAAACAACATTTTCCTTACTCATACCCTCTCTCTCCCTCTTACCCAAACGATTTTTGCTTACCCATATATGGGTAAGCTGTTGGAGTTGCTATAGCCGTGATATTGCGGGATGTGTGTTGGTTCAACGAAAAGTCAGGGTCACATGTGGGTGCGCTTAAGTATGTTACAAACGTATGTTAAAGAAGGGCGTGAATGTAGTTTCGTTGTTATTCTCTATTCTTTTCTTTTATTTTTGGGTTGTAATCTGCTGGTAGGGTCTGCTGGCTCTACTTCTCTTTGAATCAATCAAGGGAATTAAAAAACTTCACTCCGAGGTAGGTGTTCTCTTCCCCTATATATACTACACAATCTTAACCTATAACAGGTTCCATTATTGACACCCAAAGGAAAAACTCTCATCTCCTAAGTCTTTCCTCTGATACTTCCATGTTGCAAAATAGGTGGCAATTACCAAACATAAGAGAGGTCGATATAGAGAAAAGAATGGAGAGCACATAGGGATAGGAGACACCAGAAAATAAGCACGTGTTGGCAAGTAACTTTGGCGAGCTAAAGCAGGGAACTTCTCCTGCGCAATGAGGAGGTCATGTACAGGAGTCATGCTAGCCTTACCGACGAAAGACCGAACTAGCATATTAGCACCCCTTTTTTCCCATCTTCGATTAGGATTCACGCGAAAAGGCGCAGGTCTTCTCGCAAGCCTTGTCAGAAAGTTAGATCATATCACCGAGTAGTGGCCATGGCATCAAGCTGAGGAGCGTATTTGGATCAGTCGCCTTATGTTTCATGGAAGCTAATCACAGCGCAACTTTTATGTGCATTAATTGTCTCGTAGCAGTAATCAGCATCATTGCAACAAATTGCTCCTGTGCTCAAAGTCCTTGGGCATCGATATCATAGTGTGCATCACCGGTCCAAAAGAAATACTAGTACAAAAAAATATGCAACGGTATTTGGCAACAATGTGATACCGCGAAGAGAATAGGGATCAGATGCTTTGCAGGTTTCTACCTCCTAGTGAGATTCTATCATTCAACCGTCTGTTCTAACTTCTTCAAATTGCGGTTCTATCCTACAAATATCAGAGGTACATAACTCAGTATAGAGCTAGTATATAAAAGATTCTTACAGACAATACACTGATATTGTCGCAGCCGTATGGAGGCTTGGTAGCAGGAGCCGAGCTGTAACGTCATGTGCAGTCGTGTCAACACCTCCAATTCAGTTAAATTTTGGCAAGTTAATTTTTTGGCAAACCAATTCAGTGCGATGGAATGCAACTGGTTTGCTTCATCCTGTTGTAACGATCACTCTATAAGGTTAGAGAACACCGGAACTTCATGATCAAACTATGGACTTATGTATGATTGAAACACAATGGGAAACATCTCCCCCTTGTAGATCGGCCTTTCAAGCGATGGGTGATGCTTTGAACAGTGGTGCCGAGGGATGTGTGTCAGTCCATCGGAAGTTGGGGCACGTGCGCCTGTGTGTACCATGCCTATGTGTTGCGAACACATGTTCAAGGAGGGTACACCTGTAATTAATATTCTTTTTTTTCTCTGCTCTTTCATTTTCATTTTGGGATGTAATATGCTGGTGGGGCCTTCTGGCTCTACTTAAGTTGAATGCAATCTAGAGAGTCAAAAACTTCACTTTGAGGTAGGAGTTCTCTCCCCCAGTACTATATACTACTACAAAATCTTTTTCTATATCAGCAAAAAAGCTCTATCTTTCCATTCACTGACACCGAAAACTCTCTATCTCCCAATTCTTTCCTTTGACACTTCCGTGTTGTGAAATACTAGGAGGAAAATGCCCAAACATAAGACAAGACCATAAAGAGAAACGAATAAAGAGCATGTAGGGTTTGGAGACATCGGAAAATAAGCATGTGTTAATAAGGGACACTAGCCTTCCGCAGGAGAGAACCAAATTAGCATATCAGCACCCCGTCTTTTCCCATTGAAGATCAAGATTCACGAAAAGGGAAGATGGTCATATGGCAAGCCCCGTCCAAAAAATTACTACTAGATCACATCACCGGGCAGTTGCCATCGCATAGAGCTGAGGAGCGAGTTGGATATACCGCCTTATTTTTCACGGAAGCCATCCATCGCCTGCTGAGTGCCTTATCTCTTACCAGTATTCAGCATCTTTGCGACGAAGTGCGTCTAGTGCTAAGTAGGATATCATAATATGCAGTACCGATGCAAAAAAAAAACACAAGGTAACAAACTTGCAACACTATTCAGCAACATTCTGATGCGCCGTGGAAAATCAGTTTGGATTTTTTGCGCTACATCCTCAAGCTTCCGCCTCCTAGTGAGATTCGATCATTTGTAAATGCATGTTCAAAATTTTAATATTCTACAAATATCAGAGCTAGGAAACTCAGAATAAAAGCCAGGCTATAAAAGATTCTTATGACGTGTAGAAAAAGTAGGAGTACTAGAAACTATGCTCCCAACAGGAAATTACCAATAACTAACACCAACTGCTTGATATTATGACGAATGATGTGCGCCATCATCATAAGCCTCCTTTGGTTCGACATCAACTTGAACAGGCAGATATCTTGGATTCCAAGACAGTTGTGGTACGCAAAATTGCGCCAACCTCCCCGGATGCATATCCTTCACATGCTTTAACTCTGCCCTCAGGAATGTCACAACCTGATCTCATGCAGGGAGATACTCAGTAGCACACTTCTTGCAAATGGTTTGTTTCCAGACACAGAATGTTGCATTAACACATCAGGTTAGTTGAAACCTTACCAGGTTCAAGAAAAAATGGTGAACAAGTACTAAATTCTATTGATATCCTGATACCGTGTGTCTAGAAAAGATCTCAACAACATTCCTCGTGTTCATTATAGACGCGTAAATGGGAACTTCGGACTTAAGGACGTGATATACTTCTCCCGCTCCCTAGTTGTAGATTTAGTTGGTGATCATATATATCTAGAGAGGCTTTGATGGACATCTAGATTCATCAGACTCGGGAGGTACAAGAAATGCTTTATGACCATCGTTGTGTCCTTAATAGTGAGCAGTTCGTCTTGAAACATTTTAAGACGAATCAGAAAGAGGGAACTTAAAATGCACTAAGTTGTTTCGGTCTACCAAGGGTGTCTTGATATACCATTGTGCGCGTATTATCGGAGTCGCCGGACAGTTTCTTTAGAGCCTCCAATAAGAATGCAAGATGGAGATTAATTGTGACGCTAGGCCAAATTAGGGTTAGCTCCCGTATCGCTCCTGTGAGCGACTAGAAGCCTTTCGACCGCCCAAATTCACACCTCCCCACCTTCTACTTGCTGCCGCTGGATGGTGCCGCCTAGCGAAGCCTGGTCAGCATCAACGGACCTCCTCCTTGCATGGCGGCTGTGGCGCTGGACACGACTACCGACGAGGACTGTAACCTCGTAGGATTTCAGGCTAGAAATAGAGTAAATACATGTGTGCTTTGCATTCATGCATCGAAAATCCAAAAACAATTTTGCAAACTTTAAAATACAAAAGGGACCAGGGATTAGGATTTAGATTGTCAAACTAGAGTGCTATAAATTCTAACATGACATTTGTTGAATTCTTTGCTTTTGGCTGGAGCAATTCAAATATGAAGATTCAAATGATATATTTGAATTCAAAAAATGAAATATATATAATGAATTAATTCCACAAGAAATATAATTATCAATAAATAATAGATTCTTTATTACCATTATTAAGTCCTTTCCAAACTTTCAAAAGGGTATTGGAAAAGGAAACTCTAATATAATAAGTAAGAATTTAATAAATGAAAATTGAGACAATTAAAATAATAAGATTATGTATTATAATAATATTGGTGTAATATTTTGCAATATTAAGGAATAGGAAAATAATTTTTTCCAACATTAAGGAATATGAATAAGAAAATATTTACTTTATTACAATAATAATATTATTACAATGCTTTTACATTTATAAGAAAGAAAGAAATTACAAAAATAGTTAAATGAAATGAAATTGATAACTAAGTAATGTAAAATGATATTACAATAAAGAAATGATATACAAGAATGAATAAAAGAATATCTTTATTACATAAAAAATATTAAAATATTTCTTTACAATAAAAGAACAAAAGAAAGATTACAACAATGGATACAAAGAAAAACTAAATCCTAACACTAAGTTTAAATGTTTCTTCTTCTTGATATTGGGCCCCGTAAAACAATACAAAAAAGACAAACAAAAGAAAATAGAAAAGATATTAGTGGGGGGGGGGGGGGTGTTAGTGATACTCTCAAGTATAGAAGTGAGGTGCATTTCTTGTTCACATCATTGAGTATTTAATTAAGAGGCTATGCTTAGTATCTGTTCTTATCAAACATTTGCCTCAGACTATGCATCACTGGTTTTGGGACAATTTCACTTGGCAGCAAAAGTAATAGTAAATACATCTAGGAAAAATATTTGTCAAGTCAAGCTCATACACAAGAGAGAAAGTCCAACTAAAGAACTTGAACCCTGGTGGGTCCCATCTGTAAGCAGGATGGCTGTTGCCAACGCACTAGGCACACTACTGTGTGGTAACACAACAATAGTAGTAAGAGTCTGATAAGGAGGGAGGCACAGCCGCAGCTGAGATGCTAGCTACACTATTTTCTCTCCACCAACCAACATGTACCATAGTTCATCAAATTCCTCACTATACACCAACCAAGACCCCTAGATAATCATGCCACCATCATCAACTGAAGAAGCCTAAGGATTGGATCAAGGGAAACAACACCGGGAGGAGAAGGATAATACCCAAAGGAAAAGGACAACATCTAGGGGCAGCAAGCAAGAAGTAGAAGGCCACAAGATACATAATAGCTCATCAAGGTGAACTATCATGTTCATCCACCACAAGCAACAACTATAACAGTAGGTTGCCAAATCTTATCAAGCGCAATATCCATCCTTACTAGTTTATAGAATGATAGAGGGAATAATAATTTATTCTTAGATATGTACTCAAATGGAGAACAAGATCATCACAGGATTTAAACATACATTTGAATATCTGCTTTATTCAAAAAGGAGTCAGGACCTCAGCCTTTTGCATCATAGGCAACAAAATAAATGGCAAAGTATCATGCAAATTAAAAGACCTACTGTGCACAATCTACACTGGGAGTCACCACAGTAGTAGCTCAAATCCTTAGTACAAGAGATGTTTTACTCGAAGTACTATTTTTAGATGTTTCTGATGTATGTTTGAAAGAAGTAACATTTGAATTTCTTGGATTTTATTGTATTTTATTGTGTGACTAGATCCATGCATGAAGTTTAAACTTGATGGGCATATGCATGATGTTCCTTGAAGTTCTTACTGGATGTACAAGTCTCGAGGGAAAAATGGGTTCGCCTAGGAAGAGACGAGTTACCACCATGATGAGGCAGAGATGAAGGCTCTTGAGGAGATAGAGGCAACACAAAAGGAGGGCATCAATGCAATTTCGAAGGAAGGATCAATTCCAATGCCACATCCAAGAACCAATGAAGGATTTCTTCAGTCTATGTTGGAGATGGAGGAAATAAGAAAAGTGGAACAAGAAAAGGAGAGCCATATTTTTAGTGGAGGTTGAAGGAGATGCAGAAGAAGACACCAGAGGAAAGACATCAAAAAATTAAATTAGTGAAATTCTTGCAAACCAAACCCTAGAGTTTTTCCATGGTAGAAGAACATATGGAAGCATATAATTGGTTAATGGATACATCTCGTAAGCTCAAAAGAATGGGATGTAAGGATGAACAGAAGGTGTGATATGAAACTTATCTATTAACAGGAACCATGGTGACATGGTGGCAGAAATCAAGGTTCATAACACCGGGAGATGGTGTTAGTACCTAGGCAGAGTGCAAGAAGAAGTTCCGTGAAGAATTAGTTCATGGGGACAGTGGGAAATGGAAGGATCATGAAACTTTAGAGAAAAAGAATCTTTCAATCTTGAAACAAGTGCGGAAGTTTAAACGTTTATCCAAGTACACTAGTGAGGAAGTAAACATGGAGAAAAACATCAAAGGATGGTCATGAAAGGACTACAAGAAGTTATGAAGATGCAACTCAGAATTGTGTGTGCAAAGGAATTCCAGGAATTGATGGATGGTGCATATATCTCAGTAGATGATGAGATTGATATACCAGATGGAAAGAGGGCGAAAGTTCAAAATCAGACCACAACATGTCGGTTCCGAGTTAGATTTCATAACTGTACCGAAAAAGTTCATGTTGTCAAGGATTGTACGCAACAAGAGACAACCTTTTTCTTATGTGGACAACTAGGTCACATGTAGGAGAATTGTCCGGACCTACATATGCGGACACATCAAGAAAACATGTCATGAGTGTGGTGAACCTGGACACATGAAGATGAACTGTCTAAACCAACAGTTCACTTGTGAATTGTCAGCAGGAGGAATAGAACCAACAATGGGCTACCATCTAACTAGAACTTATAGCTTAACCCAAAGAAGGCATGTCATGCACCAAGATCATTGGTGAAAGTAACAAATGTGGAGTTCTAGGACACAATAAATCATGTTGTCCGGAATGTCATGGAGAATATGGAAAAACAGTAGAAGGAGATACAACATCCATGGAACTACCACCAAAGAAGGCGCAAATGAAGAAGGCAAATCTTTTGGAAAGCGGAAGCATGATACTATGAATCAAGCCAACAACAACATCAGCCACAACATGGAAAGTGGTAAGTCAATACATTGTCAGTCGTACAAGTTGTTTTGTGCATGCGAGAAGTTGAAGAATCCACACTAGTATCCATAAATGTGTGGGTATACCATATGTTTCTTCTCAAGACCATTTGAATAGCTTAATTATGGTCAAGTAAATGACCAATAGTTCAACTATTAAGGATATTGTTAGGAGAAGAATTAAGAGATCATTAGGAAAACCCTAAGGGGGAGAGTGAAGAATGTGTTGGACCTCATGATCCAACAAGTGAAGTGGGATCAAAGTATATGACCTAAATCCACTACTAGGAAAATAGCTATAGGTAATTGACATACCCATGACGCACATACTAGGTAGTGCCCCATGGGTAAATACTCGTGATGCATCAGTCTGGGGTGTCCCATGGGTAGGAACGTACCCGTGGCGCATGCCTTACGTGGTACCCCACCACTATGTGTGGGCTAGGATGCCAGGGGTCGCACCCCACTTACCTGTGGCGCATTGCACAGTGGTGGGCCACATATATCTTTGTACCCGTGACACACTAGTTGGGGGTGCGTCGCGCCTAAAAGGATAGCACTAGGGCATCAAATAATGTGCCATGCATACACACATATGGTCACACACTCACGCCATGTATCCCACCTAACCTGTAGACACCCAGGCGACACGCACACCCCTGCCCTATTCCACATCGCCTTCAACCACCCCCACCAACCCTGACCCCTCCTTCCTCCTCCCGGTTCATCCTCTAGACACCGCTCCCGCTCGCATTCCTCCACCATCTCCCGCTCGCCTTCGTCCTCCGTCTCGACCGCCTCCTGCACCTCCCTGTCCATGGCGCCGCCAGGGACCATGGCTCCAAGTCCCCTGCTCCGTGTCGTCCGACTCCTCCTAGTGTGGCCTGTTCGACGCGGTAGAGGGCGGTGGTTCATCTACTGTGACCAGCTGCTTCGGGTGGCTATTGGAAGGGTGGCTAGAAGGCGTGCACGACGGCGGCCATGGTGGATTTAGGTGTAGAATGGAGGGGCAAAAGAGGCGGCGCGGGCCCGTTGTAGCTGCGGTCGGTGATGTTCGTCGAGGAAGACGACAATAGGAGGAGCGGGGTGTGGCTACCTCCCCTTCTCCCTTGATCCCGAGCCCCACTCGACTCCGGCCCCGATCAGCTCCCCTCTTCCCCAGTCGTGACTAGCCTCCTCTCTCTCCCCGAGCGCCTATTCCTTCCCTCCTTCGACACGACAACGGCAACTTTGATGAGGCGACGATGTCCACTGGCGCGACCATGGCTTCCTGCACTTCCCCTGTGGTGGTAGGTCGTGGCCACGACCACCTACCCGTGATGAGGTGACAATGGCATCGACGGGACCAGATGCCATGTCCTTGATGCCTTTTACGTTTCTTTTTAGGGTGTTTTGTGTAAATGTGCATTGTAATAACATTTTTTTTGTTTCCCATAAGTCTTAGGCATGGTGCACCAGATTTTGGAGTTGTGGCGCATTTGGTGGTGCGCGACCACCGTTTGAATTATGCGTGGCGCATCCCATATGCATCACACCTAAGGACTTAGTAGTGGCGCAAATTTAGTGGGGCACTAGTACATAGTGTGCCACGGATGTGCAAAGCTGGTGCGCCACAAAAGCCCTTTTTTCTAGTAGTGATCTTATAAGGGTGTTAAAAGTTGGTGTGTTAACCATGATATTAGAGGTATAACAGAACCATGGCTGGTGGAGCAGTACCTAAGAAGTTATAGTGAACCTAGTTTGATCAGTGTCAGCAAAAGCATAGATTGACGCTAGCAATTTTTCCAACAAGGAATATCATGTGATCATAGGACTAGCCAAATTCTATTTTCCATTGAGGATTATTACCTTAGGTGTTGTAGAGGAGATAATAAAACCCGACTAGTAGTAGACCTTTCATACCATACTGAAACCAAGAATCGAAAGTCTAAAAGTACATTGACCAGAATCAAAAGTCTTGTCTAGACATCAGTAAAGGTCTTAAAACTTCGGTTAGGAAAGAGATATGAATCTGATAACCCTAGAGAGATATGGTAAATTACAAAGATCATCCAAAGAGGCCAAGAGATGGGTGAAGATGGTAGATAACCAATAGTGGAGGTTCAAGTAGAAATTGTTTCCGCACTTCGATGAGAGAGGGATTCGCAACATCGAGGACGACGTTTAGTTTAAGGGGAGAGACTGTAATATCCTATGATTTTAGGCCAGAAACAGAGAGTAAACAGATTTGTGCATTGCATTCATGCATAGAAAATCCGGAGAATTTTTGCGCAAACTTTAATATACAAAAGGGATCATAGTTTCTATCGGTTGGATAATTTAGGGTCCAGATTGTTAAATTGGAGTGCTATAAATTCTGACATGATCATTGTTGAAATCTTTGCTTTTGGGTGGAAGCAATTCAAATTTGAAGATTCAAATGATATATTTGAATTCAAAACAAAATGAAAATGAATTATATATAATAAAGTAATTCCAAAAGTGAATATAATTATCAATAAAGAATGGATTATTTATTACCATTATTAAGTCCTTTCCAAACTTTCAAAATGGTATTGGAAAAGGAAACTATAGTACAATAACTAAGAATTTAATAAATGAACATTGAGACAATTAAAAGAATAAGTTTATGTATTATAACAATATTGGTGTAATATTTTGCAACATTAAGGAACTGGAAATTAATCAATCATGTACAAGAAAGGAATAAACTTTATTTCAAATAAAAGAATACAAGAATTTAGTTACAAGTATTATGAAAGAAAACATTTACTTTATTACAATAATAATAATATTACAATTCTTTTACATTTATAAGAAAGAAAGAAATTACAAAAATAGTTAAATGAAACTGAATTACTAAGTAATGTAAAATGATATTACAACAAATAAATAATATACAAGAATTAATAAAAGAATATGTTTATTACATAAACAATATAGCAATGTCTCTTTACAATAAAAGAACAAAAGAAATATTGCAACAATGGATAGAAAGAATAACTAAATCCTATCACTAATTCTAAATGTTTCTTTTTCTAGATCTTGGTCCCTGTAAAACAATACAAATAGTCAAACAAAAGAAAATAGAAAAGATATTAGTGGGGTTAATGCTACTCTAAGGTATAATAGTAAGGTGCAGTGCTTATTCACATTACTAAGTATTTAATTAATGGGATATGCTTAGTATCTATTCTTATAACAGAATTGCCCTAGACTATGCATCACTAGCTTTGGGGCAAATTTCACTTGGCAGCAAAAGTAATAGAAAATACATCCAAGAAAATATCTGCAAAGTCGATGTCATCCACAAGACATAAAGTCCAACTAAGAAACTTGAACCATGGTGGGTCCCATCTGTAAGTAGGTAGGCTACTGTCAACACACACGGGCACACTGTTGTGTGGCAACACAATAGTAGTTGTAGGAGTCAGATAAGAAGGAGGCACAACCACAAAAGAGCTGTAAGCTACACTATTTTTACTCCACAACCAACATATACCATAGTTCATCAAATTCCTCAATACACACCAACCAAGACCACTAGATAATCAGGCCACCATGATCACCTGAAGAATCCTAAGGAGTGGATCAAGGGAAACAACACCAGGAGGAGAAGGACAACACCCGGAGGAGAAGGACAACATATAGGAGGAGCAGGTAAGAAGTAGAAGGCCACACAATAAATGATCAAGATCAACAATCCAGTACATCCACCACAAGAAACAACTACAATAGCAAGTTGCTAAATTTTATCAGGAACAATATTTGTCCTTACCAGTTTGTAACATGATAGAATACGAATTTATCCTCAGGCCTGTATTTAGATTCAGTACAAGATCATCACATGATTTAAACACACATTTGAGTATCTGCTTTATTCTAAAAGGAGTCAGTGCCTCAGCCTCTTGCATCATAGGCAGCACAATGAAAGGTAGCAAATCATGCAAATTAAAAGCCCTACTGTGCACACTCCACACTAAGAGGCACCACAATAGTAGCTCAAAGCCAACAGAATCCACACAGTTAATAAATTAACTGAAAGATCACGGATGTCGCCTAGAGGGGGGTGAATAGGCGATTAAAACTTCTATGAGATGGGCTTAACAAAGGTGGAATAAAACTAGCGTTTTCTTTTGTTAAGCACAAAGCCTAGATATACTAAGGTTCACCTATGTGCACCAATAACTTATAGTAAGCAAGACAAGCAACACTACGATAGCAATAGATTACTTCAAGAATGATGGCTATCACAATGTAAAGTGCATAAGTAAAGAGCTCAGGTATAGAGATAACCGAGGCACGCGGGGACGGCGATGTTTTACCGAGTTCCTCCAAACAAGGGAGTACGTCTCGTTTGAGGGGTGGGCGGTACTAAGACCACCAACGCCACAAAGGCCTCACCCTATTCTACCGAGCACCCACCACGCGGGCAAGCACCCGTTCCACTATGGGACACTTAAGGGTGGTCACCGAACCCGTACAAGATCGGGGCTATCTCCACAACTTAATTGGAGGCTCCCAATAATCACCACCAAGGCCTCAATCTTGGGGGAGCTTCACAAATTAATTGAAGACCCCAAGCACACGCCACAAAGGCCACACAACCGTCTAGGGTTCCAAGAACTCAAGAGGGACTAGCAATGATGAATATCACCGAACAAATCCTCCGGAGAGAACACAAACCGATGCACCTAATGCAAAAGGCAAGAACACCACAAAGATACCCCAAATCTTCACTCTCAAGTTCCAACAAGGATACTAAAGCACTTGGGGAACAAGAGAGGAAGAACACAAAAGGAGAACACAAAATGCCCCAAAGATCTAGATCCCGAGATTCCTCACAAAGAGTGGATATGGTTTGGTCAAAACGTGGATCTAGATCTCCTCTATCTACCCCTCAAATATTGGCAAGAATCAATGGAGGGGAAGGAAGAAATCAAGCCAAGAAGATAAGTCAAATAGGCAAAGCTTGAGAAAGAATAGAGGAAGAAGAGATAACAAATAAAAGGGGAGAAAAGGCTATTTATAGGGGCCTCGAATTGCTGCCCGTTGGGGCAATTCTGTTGCTAGGGCCGGTACTACCGCCCGGCGGCCAGCAGCGGGGAAGCACAGCAGCGATCGAACGCAGCAAGGCAACGTAGCCAACAGGGGAGCGAGAGCGAGGGAAGCGGGGGAGGCGCGTGGCGTGCGAGAGAGCGACGAGAAGGGATCGGGGCATCTGCGCGCGCGTGGCAAGCGAGCGAAGCGAGCGGCGCAGGAAGGCTGGGCGAGCGGGGGAGCTGCAGGACGACCTGGTGGGCTGGCCCGGTAGTACCGCTGGCCAGGGCGGAGGTATCGCTTGGGCCCGGTACCACCGGCCGCCACAACCGGACGGGGCAGAGGATAGCAGCGGGGAGACTGGGCCGGCTCACACGTGTCTGGTACTAGGCCCGAGTACTGGACTGCCCAAAAAAAACAGATCCTCTTTTTTTTCTTTTTAAATCAAAAGGCAAATATTGCAATGGCGATAACCTTTGCTAGGAGACTCCGATTGACCCAAATCCAATTGCGTTGGAAAGAGGGCGACAAGATCTACCCAATGGAAAGTAGAAATATTGGATGTCACCAAGTGAGAACGTATCAAGTAGTATAATGAGAGATACCTCACTCGGTGAGAATCCGGAAAACCGCCAAGATCAAAATCGCAACAAGATATAAAAGGGGATCCGATTTTGATGAACAAGAGCTTGTTGTGAAGATTACCACAAGCTCTATATCCTCACATGGATAAGACAAATAAACAACCAAATATGATGATGCATGTATGCAAAGGTTTGAGCTCTCTCCGAACGATATGATCGAGATACTTACTCGAGAGCCTCTCTTGATAGTACGGGTATCTATCCTAAACCCGATCAATACGAGACCGGCAAAAGGGAAAAACCTATCAAGAATACCTTTGCCTTGAGCATCCTTTGTCCTTGTCTTCATCGATCCATAAACGCCGAGGATGGCAAGCACCAAACATGAGATTTTCTAGGGATGGCGCATATTGAGCTTCCACAACGCATGTTCTTCTTCATATGTTCCACCTTGGAGCCAACACATACTTCAAATGATGCCAATGGACAAATCCTAAAGTACACCTTAATACACACATTAGTCCATAAAGATTGTCATTAATTACCAAAACCACACATGGGGACCCACATGCTCTTTCATTAACCTAATAGATCATTTCCTATTAAGTAATTAGGAATCATTCTAAATAGATCACTGACAGGTTGACAGAATCAAAGGCATATGCAAGCCATGCTTACTAAGCACTTTCATACAAGATCAATCATTTTTCTGGATCAAAATTACTAGGAATCATTCTCTAATTTAAATCTGTGTCAATTTGGATAGGAAATAAGATCACTCGAGACCACCTTTTTAATATGAGAAATACACACCACTTTACTGCCATATCTATCAATCACAAAGTTACAGAGAAACTACTCACTGCAGAAAATCTTTAGTAGGTTAAGAATCAGAACATCAAGTTATTAGGGTGCATTTAGAATTCAATGAATTGGATTCAAACACATGTGTTGAATCTAGAAATTTACACTATCAATTTCAAAAGAGAAACTATTGATAGTATGAGCATAGTATGATATTAATCCCAGCTAAACCAATAGCAATCAGAACAAGATGAGCATCCTCTCAATATCACCAAGATGTGATCCAAGCCACAAGTAGACAAACACAATTGTATAATATGAGTAACATGGTATGATAGGGAATTCATGCAAGATTAGGACTACCGATATTAATAACAATAGGAGAATGTAATTACGACTTGAGCCTAGCTTTGGAGCACAAACAACCAAGAGTGACAGGGAGTTTTAACAAGTAGATAATCAATCTAGGCTAGTACCAAGACTACTGAAATTAACCACTTCAATAGTTTATGATCAGAACCTAGTTGAACACTCAAATTGGGGCATAAGTTGCTCACAGGGAACACGAACCAGTTGTGATGTGAGGTTAGGGATGGAAATAGGTGAAGAAGGAGTAGAAGAAGAGAAAAATGATCACTTACCCGAGGTCCTTGCTCTAGTGTGATGAAGAGGAAGCAGAGGGGCCAACGGAGGCAGCTACGGCATGGTGGCACGGGGAGTGCAGTGGCACTAGACCCGCACCAAGCCGTACCGACAACACGAAGCCGTATCGAGGTGGAGTGGTAGCCTAGAGCCACCATAGCACTGCCACCACATCATCACCTAATTGGAGTGCGCTGCAGGGTCTCTAGTGAGTAGTGGAGCTAGTATGACTGAAACCCTAGAACTATAGAGGGTTTGGCGTGACCAGGAATGAGTGTGTCCCTTGAATCGAATTGGACCAATCGATGCAGTTGCCAGAATAAAACGGTACAGGCGACGGTGTCGTGGCTATCAAGAGCGGGGAAGAGAGGAATGAGAGCGGGCGTGCGAGAGAGAGGAGAGGGCCGATTGGGTTGATCGCTTGTGCGGGTTAGGGTTAGCCCCAACCTTGTGGGTTGTACATTGGGTTGGATGGTCTGTGGACCAGGCCTAGTTAAAAAATGGAATTGAGAAGAAAATAAAGAACAAAATTAGAAATACCAAAATAACCCTATGAATACTTTTAGCTCTAGAAAAATGTAGAGAACCCTTAAAAATACATATAATATATCGAAATAATCACAAAAAAAGGTTTATCAAGGAAAAATATAAAATTGCTTCTTTGAGTTAAATAAGATGCAACTAAAATTTCAAACCATTAAGTCTCTTAATGAAAGAAGAAAAAAATGAAAAATCATAGAGATAAATAAAAATCACTTTTGTTTATGAAAAGTAATCTACTACCCTAGAGAAATGCTAAATATGAAATTCTAAGTTTTTTTGATATTTCTAAAAATAAGTGTTATAAAAGGGTTTATAAAATACTTTTCTTGTATTTTAATAAAATAAATGTATTTTATTTTATCATCTATAAATCCACATTAAATCCTTTTTTAACTTTATAAAACTACTTAGGATTTATTGTAATATAGAAATGTAATTCTGGTCTTTAAATCATTTTAATTGCTGAGAAAATTACTTTTACCCTAATGATTTAGATAAAACACACAAAGAAAAATAGTTAACTTAAACCATTATCTTAATTGCATTATTATGCAAAACTGAATTTAGTGATTCTTTAAAACTAAGTTAAGTAGAACTTTTTAAGAAACCTAGAACTTGCTACCACCACAAAACACTATTTCTTAAGTTCATTTGTATTTTATAGTTAACTTTGATCTGATACTCTATTAGCAAAAAACATATTAACTTAAGATAGTCAGGAATATATCAATGCTTGTAAATCACAATACGATAATATTAAGGATTGACTAAACTTGGTATACGAAACATTTTATTTGAAATTATTCTTTTTGCCACTTTAAACAAGAACATTAATGTTTCTCTTAAGTCTCACCAACTTACAACATGACCATTCTTAAGAGTTGATACCAAAAAACATCCAACATCGATTGCTATTGTACTTTACTTTCATACTTTGTATGTTCTTTTGGTTGTGAAGTAAACTTGAAGATAAACAAAATCTTTAAGAAATCATGCAACCCCAATACATACTCAAACATGAGGATTTACTTTGGTATTTATAAAAGATGCATATCATTATCTATGTATAATGGCATATTTCATCTTTAAACATTAGTCCTTACCATACCAATGATGCTATTTCAGATTTTGGAGTATATATCGACTAGAAGACCTTGGCTGCATAATCTTGCAGTCAAAAAGGCAAGTTCATACTTGCTTATGTCCTTTTATTATTTTCTATCAAGTATTTGAAATCTACTATTGTTATCACCTGCATTTTGAAAAGGATGACATAAAACATTATTTTCATAATAATATGACCTACCGGTTATCGTCCCATGTGGTGGTAACATAATATGGCGAGCAAATGGAACCAATGTATACTATATGTGGTTGGTGGATGTTCCATTTGCACGGGAATGTATCATCTAGGATTAATAAAAAAAATTGTAAGTGATTCTTGCACCATATATTATGCGTTAACAATGTGATCTATATGGCTCTATGAAGTCAGCTGGATCTTCTTCCTTTCACATATCAACAGATGCGCATGATGTGGCTGTAATCCATGGACCATGAATGTAATCCAATGAGAGGATTGGCAGCAGATGGATGGGATCGTTGATGTTCCATAGTATTTCTGGCATATATGATGGATTATATGTTTTAGTGTCGTAATTCAAAAGGTGGACCTGGTGTACAAAAGGGTGGGCATGCGGGGTCGTGGAGAAGGGAAGCGATTGGCTTGGGTCCTTATACCGGGCCTTGCTGGCTTGTGGTTGATGTCGAGCTTGTTGGGGAACCCCAAGAGGAAGGTATGATGAGCACAATAGTAAGTTTCCCTCATTATGAAACCAAGGTCATCAAACCAGTAGGAGCAAGGAAACACCTCCAAGGTGTTCTTGCCAACTTGGAATCCTTCACAAGACAACCACAAAACTTTGCCCCCAACTTACAGTGAGGTTGTCAATCTCATCGGTTTTGCTGAAAACAGAGGATTACACGTATTGTGTGGAAGAAAGTAAAAGCTTGTAGAAAGTAAACAGAAAGTAGTAAACAGTTGTAGATTGATGGTAAAAGAAAGGACCGGGGTCCATAGTTCACTAGTGGTGGCTCTGTTGGGTCCACATCATAGAAAACAAAATTTTTCCTACGGTGTGAACTACGCGCCAAGATCTATCTACTAGGTACAAAGCAACGGGTGGACATACATCCAACGAGAACTTACCCTCGAAGACAATGAGTTTTGTTAACGAGTAGGAACTCGTGGTTGATGTAGTCGTACACTTGCTGATCTCAAGATCATGAGGAAGTCCGAGAAGGTCCGGCTCCAGCACGTCCTTCAGATCCAGCTCCAGCACCACCAAGTCCAGCACCTCAAAGAAGTGGTGCATCCGTGATCGCACACACGTCCGGTACCCCGACAACCTCCGTCCCTCGCTCCAGCGAAGCAGTGGAAGCACCTTTCCAGATAAAGCCACTGAGAACATGTATCTCGCTAATCCGAGACCATGGGCAATAATACTAGAGGGAGAGAGAGATCCTTCACAAGGAGGTGTGTCTGAGAAGTGAGGAGAGGGTGGCCTTTTATAGGAGGAGGGGGGTGCCCCTCCTTCATGGCCGTCGCATGGAGGAGGTGCCTCTTCACCTCCTCCATTCATGTGGTGGTAACCCCTCCACATTAAAATGCCTCTTCACATTCCCTTTTAAAGTCTCCACTTTAAATGCATTAAATTTCTCAAAATTTAATGCTCTCTCATTTAATAAAACTCTTTTATTATTTTTATTCAGAATTTTGTTAATTAATTTAATTAACAAACATTCACATAAAACCCCCTGCAACATTTCAATATTACATGTAGAACCAATTTCAGCAATTTCACCCGAAACAGTTTCGGTGTCTATTGAAATAATTCCAACACTTTCTTAAATCTTTATCTAAAACATATTTGCTCCAAATGGTGTCGGTATCCCTTAAGTGTGTCACCCTACGGTTCGCGAATAATGCAGACATGATCGAGACCCCTCTCCGATCAATAATCAGCAGCGGGACCTGGAGATCCGTACTGACTCCTACACATTCAACGATGACTTTAACGCTTGTAACTAAATCTCTTTGTCTCGCGATATATTACATGTCCGAGATTCGATCATCGGTATCTCCATACCTAGTTTGATCTCGTTACCGACATGCACTCTTTTCTCGTTCCCGTGATATAACATTCTAGTGATCACATCACTTGCTTGCAAGCTATTTCAATGTGATATCACCGAGAGGGCCCAGAGTATATCTATCCGTCATCGGGATTGAAAAATTCCACTCTTGATCCATGAGCCTCAACATAACACCTTCGTAGCACTGAACCCATCTTTATAGTCACCCTGTTACGGTGTGACGTTTGATGTTATCAAGATACTCTTCCGGTGTTAGCAATTAACATTATCTCATGGTCTAAGGATAAAGATTACTTTGTATGATGTTATAGCAATATAAACATAATGAATTTGATCGTAATGCTATACTTCGGATGAATGTTCATCACATCATTCCACCAATGTTGTGACCTCGTTATTAACAACATCCAATGTCCATGATCAGGAAACCTTGATCATCTTGTTAATCAACGAGCTAGTCTATAAGAGAGGCATAACTAGGAACCCTTTTTGTTTATAAAATACACATGTATTGACGTTTCCAATCAATAACATTATAGCATGTAAAATAAACATTTATCATAAACATGGAATAAGATAATAACCACTTTTTTATTGCCTCTCGGGCATATTCCCTTCAGTCTCCCACTTGCACTAGAGTCAATAATCTAGTTTGAAAAACTTTGCGTATTGAACACCTATGGCTTTCTGGTGTTGCATATACGCTACTGCTAGTGGTTAACATAATCTCCGGATCTGACAGTTTCATGTCCGTGTGTATTTGCATATCTTTGCGTCTCTACGCATCACTCATTCTCAAATGAGATGGCATTGTATAAATTTGGTCCTTTGGTGAGACCTTTAGTTCGTTCCGGTTAAAATATGTTGATATTATTGTCACACAATATATCTTCATAGTATTAGCCCACTTTGAACCACACCTAGTTTGATAACAAACTACTTAACACAAATGCCCTCCTATGCTGCTACTATAGCAGTCATATACTTAGCCTTTTGTTGTAGTATCCGTCACAATGTCTCAACTTTGGAACTCATCCAAATCCATCATGGAACATCCTTTCCATTACATTGTGCCACACATAGTCTAAATTGAGATAAATTTAATTTGTATCTTGTGAAAAAACTAGTATCAATGTAACACTTTACAATGAACTACCTTTAACTATTTGTCACTTATACATTATATATGCTTAGTTCTTCCAAAGCTCATAAGGATATCTTTACTATCGTCCAATGATCATCTCATGAATCATTCTGGTATGTGCTCATAACATTTAGAGTATAGGACATTCTGGATATATACATATCATGGTATAATCGATCAAAATCTTCATGTGATTTTACTCACCAAGTGTTGAAACACTTGAATTTTGATACAATCCTTTCCATGCAACAAGAACCTTTCTTGTTGTTTCCATATTGAACCCTTTCAATATCTCATATATGTATGTCTGGCACAACCATATTAGCACCTTAATCTATCCATATAGATATTGATGCCTAATATTCCGGTTTTGCCCAAGTATTTCATTGAAATCTTATTTTAATGAAATTCTTAACATGTGTCAATACAAGATACATAATTTCCAATCAACAATATGTCCTCTACATAATGTATTAGAAATATGTGTCAACGCTCCCACTTAATTTCTTGCAAATGCAAGCATCTTCATCATCTCCGATGAATTTAAACTCTTTTAACAGTTTCATCATGGTGAAGGTTCCAACTCCGCTATGCTTACTTCAACTATTGAAGTTTGCATGCCCTTTTAGCACCCTTTGAATTAACAAAACCCTTTGGACCGTGTCATGTACACGTCCTAGGTAACCGTTCTATTAGAAGAACATTGTTTTGTTTATTCAATTACCATATACCAAATTATATGTAGTGGTTGCTACATTAATCCGTCAAGACTAAATATCGCTATGAAAGATCAAATCTTGTCATAGTCAACTCCTTGAACATTGTTGTAAACTTATTTCCGACATGTCGACTATTTCATAGATGTTAAACAGCCATGTCTTATTTCTTTATAGATCCAAACACGACCGATAGGCTTCATGCCTTTTCAGAGGGTCTTCCAAGTTCAGAAACTTGATTTCTCGTGTATGGATACTATCACGGATTCTATGACTTCTAGTCATTTTATGGAGTCAGGGCCCATCATCGCTTCTTTGCATGTAGTCGGTTCATCATTGTCAAAAAAATAACGACTTGCTTATCAAATCTTACTATTTGATTCTTACCGACCCACACGGTTCTATAGGAACTCTAATCTCCGAGATCACACCTTTTGTAATCGCGAGAGCCATGAGCATTGTGGCCGCCACCAGGACACTTTCCGGCGCTGCGCTACTTAGCACATATAGCTAAGGTTCAACAACCTTATCAAAGTTCTATTGTCCTCCCACTTAACTTTTCACGAAAAATTCCTTATCAAGAAACTTGACGTTCCAAGTAACAAACTCTTTTGTCCTCGGTGTTAAGGAGAAATTCCCAACAAATTCTTTGGGATAACCTACAAAGACGTGCTTATCCGACTTTGGTTGTAAACATTTTACTTATGCATAGCATACCAAAATTTAAGAAAAGACAATTCGGGTTTTATCCCAAACCATAATTCATATGGTGTCATTTCAATGGATCACGATGGTGCTCTTTTCGGTGTAAAAGCGGTAGTCTCTAAAGCTTGAATCCTTAAAACATAATGGTAGTTTTATAAATGACACCTTTGATCTTACCATGTCAAACATGGTTTGATTTTATCTCTCGAACCTACCATACTCCTGTGGTTTATCGGGAAATCCAAATTCATGGAACAATTCCTCAAATCTTAGGTGTTTTGCTAAACATGTAACTCAAATATCTTCCTTTATGATCGAATCATAAACTCTTTATTTTCTTGTTACAATGATTTTTCACTTCATCTTGAAAGTCTTTGAACAACTTCTCAAATGTTTCATACTTCTTCCTTATTAAGTAAATATACAGATATATTTACTCAAATTTTCAAAGAAAGCATATGTAGCAAAAAGATCCATCGCATATGGCTACACATAATGGACTATGCACATCAGCATGCACAATTTCCAATAATCTAGTCATCCGTTCCTCTCTGGCCTATGGACGGAGTTTCAGTTATCTCGAGGAAAGTCTCACATGCGTCAATTGATCAAAATCAAAGACTCCAAAAATCCATCAACATGGAGTTTCTTCATGTTTTATTTCCAATATAATTTAAACAGCGATGTCACTTCATAAGTGATCTTTCAATCATTTGTCTTGCGACATTTTAGCAATAGTGTTTATGGATGTGATTTCTCCCACTAGACTTGTAAAAGTCCATCCATCCTTTATGGAATACGGTAATTATTTGAACAACCATTGTTCTCGTAATACCGGAACAAAATAACAATTATTAAAACTAATCTTGAGGGCTAGGTTTGACGACAACGAAAAAGCACAATAACACTTTATTTGTTTTCGATGATCATCATCACTTATTGTCTTGCTAGTTACTTAGGCCATTGCAGTTCATGAATTGCGTTGTCCTGTATAACACTTCATACCAACCAATTCGGTATCCAATACCGGTATCCAATACCTAAGAATCACATTGTTTAATAAGCAAGTAATACAATCATAACATGTATATCTTCTATATACCCAAGTTGGACATCTCCAACCTTTTATTTTCTGCCAAATATTTTATAGATTCTCTTCCAGCAATTCCTTTTCTTTTAAAAGAATCTATCAACATCAATAGTGGTGTCATCAACATGACACATGGTACAAAGCTTGTATATAGTCAAATACTAATACCTTTGGACTTGCACTTTGAAGTGGATCACCATCATCAAATGTTTGGCATTCTTTCAAAAATCCATTCCTTAGTAATCTATTAGTGTAGTAAACATTTTACTTACATCTTCTATTCATCCTTATCATGACAACTTTCATGATCAAGCTACTATAGCCTATAAGGAAGAATCGCGAGTATAATATCAGTTCCCAAAACCTTTTTGGTAAATTCGGATGCCTAGCATTTCCAACCTTCACAAATTCTCATACAATATGAGAACATGTATTTTGCTAAATTATACTCTCTCATAATGCAACCAAAAACATTGTTTCAGATATCACAATATCTTTCACACATGATGGTTTCTGAAACAATTTTCAGCTCCAATATAATCTTGATATTAAAACAACTTTTGAATATCAATAATCATGGAGGCAAACATGATACTTTAGATACTAACATTCGAATTCTTACTCTTGATTTAATACTACTTATTAAACTTCATGGAGTAAATAGGGTTTGCTAAAAGTTTGCAATAGGACTTATAAACTTTAAATTGACATTCAAAACAATACGATACCAGTTCGTAAAGTAAATATCCAGAATTCTATAGTTCTATTATCTCAAATAAAAAACTAAGCATAAGGTAGAAAACGAATGCCAATGACTACAAAAAACTATGCAAATTCACTTTGATTTAATTTATGACAAATTTGGTTCGACTAATCCAAATTAGAAATGAACTCCCACTCAAAAACGACATCCCTCATGTCTTTTTGGTGATTACATGAACCAAATCCACTACACCAAGTCCGATCATCACATGAGTTGATGTAGCTTCAAAGGCGAGCATCTATATGGGCATCATATCAACTATATGACTCATGCTTAACCTTTCGGTCCGTGTTCCGAGGCCATGTCTGTACATGCTAGGCTCGCCAAGTAAGAACCTTAGTACTCGCATGTGTAAAACTGTCTTACACCCGTTTGTATGAAAGCGTAGAGTCGAGTACACCCGATCATCACGTGATGTCTTGAAACACGATCCATAAAACGGTGCATACTTAAGGAAGAACACATTTTTATCTTGATATCTAAATGAGGGATCATCTTACAATGCTACAGAAAGCGCCAAACTAGCAGTATAAGATGCTAACATCTAATGTGTAAAGTGAGATGATATGGTCCATGCATTTGATCTCTATCACTTGCATCGTGGTATGATCTCTATCATTCCTTTGTGTGTAAGCCCAAGGTCTATGGAACTTACACGGTGAGTGTGTTGTAAGATTATCTATCAGACATCTACTTACAACAATACCATATCAAGACACTAGCCCAGCAACGATCTAAACTAGACGCCTCTAATTTATCAATTGCAAGTTTTACGTGGCTTAGGGCTTTCAGAGATAGAACCGTTCTTACCTACGAACATGAACCACAACGAGGATAACCAAGTTATTAGCAACTCGTTGTAAATCAGATACTGACTATAGTAGGAGAGACAGACACCCGCCAGCCACTTATGCAAAACAAGTTGCATGTCAGTCGTGGAACCGGTCTCATGTACGATGACATGTAAGATTGGTCCGGGCCGCTTCATCCCACTATGCCACCAATATCCAAAATACATAGAAGATGCAATAACATGATCATCATCGCCCACATATAAACATATGTGTACTACCCATGCAAAGCACCTACGCATAGATCAGGCTCTGATACCACTGTTGGGTCCGCAACATAGAAAACAAAAATTTTCCTACGGTGTGAACTACACGCCAAGATCTATCTACTAGGTACAAAGCAACGGGTGGACATACATCCAACGAGAACTTACCCTTGAAGACAACGAGTTTTGTTAACGAGTAGGAACTCGTGGTTGATGTAGTCGTACACTTGCCGATCTCAAGATCGTGAGGAAGTCCGAGCAGGTCCGGCTCCAGCACGTCCTTCAGATCCAGCTCCAGCACCACCAAGTCCAGCACCGCAAAGCAGTGGTGCATCCGTGATCGCATACACGTCCGGTACCCCGACAACCTCGGTCCCTCGCTCCAGCAAAGCAGCGGAAGCAACAACTCCTTTCCAGATAAAGCCACCGAGAACATGTATCTCGCTAATCCGAGACCATGGGGAATAATACTAGAGGGGGAGAGAGATCCTTCACAAGGAGGTGTGTCTGAGAAGTGAGGAGAGGGTGGCCTTTTATAGGAGGAGGGGGGCTGCCCCTCCTTCATGGCCGGCGCATGGAGGAGGTGCCTCTTCACCTCCTCCATTCATGTGGTGGTAACCCCTCCACATTAAAATGCCTCTTCACATTCCCTTTTAAAGTCTCCACTTTAAATGCATTAAATTTCTCCAAATTTAATGCTCTCTCATTTAATAAAACTATTTTATTATTTTTATTCAGAATTTTGTTAATTACTTTAATTAACAAACATTCACATAAAACCCCCTGCAACATTTCAATATTACATGTAGAACCAATTTCAGCAATTTCACCCAAAACAGTTTTGGTGTCTATTGAAATAATTCCAGCGCTTTCTTAAATCTTTATCTGAAACATATTTACTCCAAATGGTGTCGGTATCCCTTAAGTGTGTCACCCTACGGTTCGCGAATAATGCAGACATGATTGAGACCCCTCTCCGATCAATAATCAGCAGCGGGACCTAGAGATCCGTACTGACTCCTACACATTCAACGATGACTTCTATGATCGTGAGAACCTTTAACGCTTGTAACTAAATCCCTTTGTCTCGCGATATATTACATGTCCGAGATTCTATCATCGGTATCTCCATACCTAGTTTGATCTCGTTACCGACATGCACTCTTTTCTCGTTCCCGTGATATAACATTCTAGTGATCACATCACTTGCTTGCAAGCTATTTCAATGTGATATCACCGAGAGGGCCTAGAGTATATGTATCCGTCATCGGGATTGACAAATTCCACTCTTGATCCATGGGCCTCAACATAACACCTTCGTAGCACTGAACCCATCTTTATAGTCACCCTGTTACGGTGTGACATTTGATGTTATCAAGATACTCTTCCGGTGTTAGCAATTAACATGATCTCATGGTCTAAGGATAAAGATTACTTCGTATGGTGTTATAGCAATATAAACATATTGACTTTGATCGTAATGCTATACTTCAGATGAATGTTCATCACATCATTCCACCAATGTTGTGACCTCGTTATTAGCAACATCCAATGTCCATGATCAGGAAACCTTGATCATCTTGTTAATCAACGAGCTAGTCTATAAGAGAGGCATAACTAGGAACCCTTTTTGTTTATTAAACACACATGTATTGACGTTTCCGATCAATAAAATTATAGCATGTAAAATAAACATTTATCATAAACACGGAATAAGATAATAACCACTTTATTATTGCCTCTCGGGCATATTCCCTTCAGGCTCTCCTTAAGATAGATGACATGTTGGGTGAACAAATTATAGCTAGGCAATTGATAGACATCGAGAAAGCAATCATGCATATACTAATCATCTTGACTCCTATGAGATTTGATTGGGCATTACAACATTATACATAGACCGTAATCCAACTGCACCTATGACTAATAATCCACCTTCAGGTTATCATCCGAACCCCCTCCAGTATTAAGTTGTAAGCAACCAATAATTGCATTGCGCATTGCGTGTAAAGTAAACAATATGATTGTTCTATGAACAAAGGATTTCTATTTTCTCCCTAGTAAACATCACATCTAGTACCTTAGAGATTTCTGTCACTTCCCCAGATTACTAGAGGCATGAACCCACTATCGAGCATAAATACTCCCTCTTGGAGTTGCTAGCATCTACTCGGCCAAGATATCTACTAACAACGGAGAGCATGCAAGATCACAAATAACAAAGACATGATAGAATCAATAATCAATCTGAAATAGCATCTCAATATCCATCGGATCCCCGCAAACACAACATGTATGATTACAAATAGATGATCTTGATCATGAACGGAGCTCCCAAGATCTCAACATGGTAGCACAAAGGAGAAGAACCAACCATCTAGCTACTACATGGACCCGTAGTACAAGGATGAACTACTCAAGCTTCACATCGGAGGCTTGAATGGTGATGAAGAAGGTCTCTAGGGTGAATTATCCCCTCCGGCAGGGTGCCAGGAAGAGCTTCAGATTCCTCCCGATCTAGGGATGGAGATGACGGCGGCTACAGACTCTTTAGTGGAATTTTGATCGGGTACTTAGGTTTTCTGTATCGGAGGCATCTTATAGGCAAAAGGGGAGGCCGAGGAGATGCCCTAGGTGTCCACACCACCCCCTGGCACGGGCCAGGCCTGGCCGCGTGGCCAGGTGGTGTGGCGGCCCTCTGGCCCCTCTCCGTCAAGTATTCTGGCTCCGTGTCCCCTCGGTGAAAAACTAACTTTGACTTTTGTCCCGTCCAATTCCGAGAATATTCATTTTCTAACTTTCCTGGAACCAAAAACAGCAGAAAACATGCAGCTGGCACTGTGGCATCTTGTTAATAGGTTAGTCCAAGAAAGTGTATAAAAAGTACTCCAAAGTGTGGACAAAATATAAGAAAGTAGATAAAAACCAAGCATGGAACATCAAAAATTATGGATACGTTAGCAACGTATCAGGCCTCACACCATGGAAGTGTGAATGGGTTGGACGCTCATTTATGCAACATGAATAAGGATCTCTCACAGGTAAAGCAATGCACCTCTATAGAGTGTATAAAAATGTCAAATGTTACTCCCTATTCCGGGAAGGAGCTGTGAACGCTGCAGGAAAGTGATGGCTCAGTGTTGATGTAGAGCTCGTTGGGAACCCCAAGAGGAAGGTATGATGAGCACAGCGGCAAGTTTCCCTCAGTTGTGAAACCAAGGTTTAATCGAACCAGTAGGAGCAAGGAAACACCCCAAAGGTGTTGCTAGCGGAGCCTTGGCAGGGCGCATTACCAGTGCTAGTAGCAACGTGGAGACCTGCACAACACAACCACATAACTTTGTCCCCAACTTGCGATGAGGTTGTCAATCTCACCGTGTTTTGCGGAAAACAAAGGATTAAATGTATCGAATGGAAAGAAGTAAAAGTTTGCAGAAAGTAAACACAAAGCAGTAAACAATTTATAGATTGTATGTAAAGAAAAAGGACCGGGATCCATAGTTCACTAGAGGTGGCTCTCCTTAAGATAGATAACATGTTGGGTGAACAAATTACAGCAGGGCAATTGCCAAACATCGAGAAAGCAATACATGCATATACTAATCATCTTGACTCCTTTGAGATTTGATTGGGCATTACAACATTATACATAGACCGCCATCCAACTGCATCTATGACTAATAATCCACCTCCAGGTTATCATCCGACCCTCCTCCAGTATTAAGTTGCAAGCAATAGATTATTTCTTTACGAACTGCGTGTAAACTAAACAATATGATTGTTCTATGAACAAAGGATTGTTGTTTTCTCCCTAGTAGCAACAGCACATCTAGTACCTTAGAGATTTCTGTCACTTCCCCAGATTACCAGAGGCATGAACCCACTATCGAGCATAAATACTAACTCTTGGAGTTGCTAGCATCTACTTGGCCAAGATAGCTACTAACAATGTAAAGCATGCAAGATCACAAATAACAAAGACATGATAGAATCAATAATCAGTCTGAAATAGCATCTCAATATCCATCGGATCCCCGCAAACACAACATGCAGAATTACAAATAGATGATCTTGATCGTGAACGGAGGTCACAAGATCTAGACATGAAAGCACAAAGGAGGAGAACCAGCCATCTAGCTACTACATGGATCCGTAGTCCAAGGATGAACTACTCACGCATCACACCGGAGGCTTGCATGGTGATGAAGAAGGCCTCCAGGGTGAATTCCCCTCTCCGGCAGGGTGCCAGGAAGAGCTTCAGATCCCTCCCGATCTAGGGATGGAGATGACGGCAGCTACAGACTCTTTCGTGGATTTTTGATCGGGTACTTAGGGTTTTCATCCCGAGGGCATCTTATAGGTGAAAGGAGAGGCCGAGGGGGTGCTGGGGTCGGCCAGACCACCCCCTGGCGCGGGCCAGGCCTGGTCGCGTGGCCAGGTGGTGTGGCCGGCCCCCAGCTCTTCTCCGTCTTGTATTCTGGCATCTGATGACTTCCGGAAAAATAGGCACTTGGGCTTTTGTCCCGTCCAATTTCGAGAATACTCATTTTCTGACTTTCCTGGAACCAAAAATAGCAGAAAACAGGCAGCTCGCACTATGGCTCTTGTTAATAGGTTAGTCCAAGAAATCATATGAAAAGTACTCCAAAGTGTGGACAAAACACAAGAAAGTCTATAAAACCAAGCATGGAACATCAAAAATTATAGATACATTTGCAATGTATCAGAAAGGAACTCCACAAAGTTCTAATCAACATGTGAAGTCTGACACATTGATCTTCAAAATCAAAGCAACCTTTGAAGAAATATTTACGAAAACTTGCATAGCCTACGACCTATGGTCTATGGCTATAGATAGTGCATCAAATAATCCTGTTTAACGAACTTGCTGAGTACGCTCGTACTCAACCATACCTTCTTAACCCTTGCTAGATCTCGGAGCAATTAGTGATGTCATCAGGAGGTGAGCTACTTTGAGGAACTGAAGATATCTAATGGAATAAATGTAGTCAACATCTACATCAGATGCAATGAAAGTGAAGCTGAAGATTAGACAATAGATAAATGGCTAGATGCTAGAACCTACTTCTATAGAGCATTGATATAGCAGCAACCATAACCAAATACATATTAGTAATAGACTTAATAGTAGAATCATCTACAAGTTGCTATTTCTGGTTTTCTTCTATAAGGATATGTTCCTCATCGTGTCGAGGAGGTTCTGTCAATATTTTGTAATGTACTATGTTGTAATCTATATTCATGCCTTGGACCTGCGATGTTTCTGTTGTACCACTCTGAGGGACATTATAGTGGTGGAACGGTGTTTCATTGGTGTGATGTCAACGACTCGCATACTACACCATGAAGTGGTATGCTAGGTCACCGCAAGGACGCAACATTCTACGAGTGGTCTGGTGGCATGGCCAGTCTCACGAAGGCGCGGTGGTAGCCTTGCTTCAACGTGTGCTCGAGGTGTTTCCATCTGACGCAGATCTGGGCTGGCGCGGGTCCTCCTATCATGCTGCTCTAGCTTGGCCTTGGGGCTTTGGTAGCCCGTGGGGGAGATCCGGGAGGCATGGTCCCATGGATTGGTGGAGTGGGTGTTGTTGATGATCTGGGTTAGTAAAGGTGGCTGGCCTACTGGTCTTCTCGTGCCAAACTATCAATCTACCTATTTTCGATCGTCCCTTGATTTGGCCGATGATGAGTTTTGGAATTCTCTGCCAGAGATCTACGGATTGACGCATGAGGTCCTATTTTTCTGGATAAGATGAGATCCGGTCGTGCACGTCTGTGCCTTTGCCCATGCAGCTTCAAGTGGGCATGGCGTGAAGATCTAGTTTTTTATACCATGGGACATGTCTACTTCTTGATTTCCATGGTATTGAGAGATGCGGAGAATATCATGGTGGATATGATTAGAGGATCAGAAGAAATGGTGGAAAGATGCCTTGGATGCGATGAAGACTGAGCTTGGTGTTTGGTGACTTGTAGTAGCAGCCTCGGCGAGTGGGGGCGGCAGCACGACTTGTAGTAGCAGCCTCGGCGAGTGGGGGCGGCAGCACTGGAGAACTTCAGTTTCGGTGGTGCTCCTCGAGTACAGAGTCTCGATTCTGAAGGTGGAAACGCAAGGTATGACCTCCATCGGTGTACCTAGTAATGACCTTGTGGAAGGCATTTTAGGACCAGATTTTTTTAGGGTGAAAACCTAAGATCATTGATCAGGCAAGGGCGGTGATTGTGCTCTGTTTTTTCTTGGAGGCTTCGCCTTTGGAGGACCTTTTTCCGGTCCGGGTGTTGTCTTCGGTGGTTGTTAGTGTGCTGTTGCGAGTGATTTATCATTGTGGCAGTTTTTTCGGCTGTGTGCATCATCAATATCTAGTTGGACATTTTGTTGGTGCAAAGTTGGGTGTAATTAGATTATTAGCTCTGGATTAATATATTCCTTTTTCTAATAAAAATATGCAAGATGGATTATTAGCTCCGGTTTAATGGTAAGCGGTGGGCAAAACTGGCTGTGATTGTTCCAGAACCGGCTACAAAGGCAAAACTGGTTGTGATTAATGTCTTCGTCAACCTCGGACATCCCTTTTCATGGAACCATGGGAGGCGTCTAGGTTCTCTGCCCTTCATACACCTACTAGTGGGCTAGTGGCAAATGAAGTGTACGCCTTTCAAGTGTTGGGGATACGTGTTGGTCCATCGAGAAGTCATGGGGACATGTACTTGCGAATTTCTTTTCTGTGCATTGCTGACATGTGTTGAAAGCAGGGCATGCCTGTAACCTTTTTTCTGCCTGTTTTCTTTCCTAGGCTGTAATATGTTGGTAGGGTCTCCTGGCTCTACTTTTGTTTAATACAATCAAGGGATTAAAATCCTCATGTTGAGGTAGGTGTACTCTTCCCCTATTTATATACTACACAATCTTCACCTAGTACAAATACTAACAAGAAGCAAAGCTCTTTCATTTCATTCGTTGACACCCAAAACACTCACCTACCAAGTATTTCCTTTGACACTTCCAAGCTTTGAAACCGGTGGCAAGTACCCCAAGCATATGACATGTCGACCGAGGGAAATGATAGAGAGCGTGTAGGGATATGAGACATCGGGAAAGAAGGATGCGTTGGTAAGCGACTTTGCCCAGCTGGAGCACACAACTTTGCGTGACTGAGGTTGAGGTCCTGTACGAGGGTCATGCTAGCCTTACCAGGGAAAAGCCAAAATACCATATTAGCACCCATTTTCTCATCGTGGATCATATCCTGCCCGTCACCTCGAGCTGAGGAGCTAGGTCATATCATGCTTGTCGCTTTGAGCTGAGGAGGGAGATCCAATGTCTTACTTTCATGGAACCCAACCGTTGTCTAATGTGTGACTTGTCTCGTACTAATATTTAGCATGGTCGCAACAAGGTGAGTCCGGTGCTCGAATATTAATGTGCACCACCGGTGGAAAAGAAAAAAAGTTGTAATTTGTCACTCTCTTTGGCAACATTGTGATGTCTTGAGCAACGGCCCGGCTTGTGCCAGTGAGACTGCACCTTTTTGTTTTGCCCTAACTTCCAACATTGTCGGTCTAGTCACCAAAATATCAATCACGCAGAGCTAGGTAACTCAGGAAAGAGGATACAGGCTATAAATTACTCTTCCAACCAATACACAGTCATCACAACTACCTGACGTCCTTATTTACATGCTCTAGCAATTTTGCCATAATGCATCATAACTATATCATAAAACATATGGCATTAGAACTTTATTAGAATACAAATTTTGTGGCACACGTTCTGTAACGATTAACTCACATTGTTTGGTCGATATGCTTACACCATGTAAATGTGGATCAAGAGAGGAAAACAGCATGTAAATGTTGGCCGCGGTAGCACGGTCAGCAGCCGATCAAGCTACAGTGGCGTGTGCAGGGGCGTCAGCACCTCCTATTCAGTTAGATGGATTCAAACTGGTTCACTTCATCGCAGTTGATGTAGCAGAGAACTCAACTAATCAAACTAGGAGTACCCACTAAGTATACTTTTTAGGTTTTGTTCTTCGTTAAATTTTTTAGGTTTGACAAACTTTAAAAAAATTGTAACAATGTTTTTGATATAAAATTAACATATTATAACATTCCAAGATGCATCTTGTGATATTAAGTTGGTGTTGTAAATATTTCTATTTTTTCTATGCAGTTCGTTAAACTCATTTTTCAACTTAGGACTATACCTAAAAGCCACTTATTTGTGAACGGAGGGACAGAAGAAACGGGTACATATGATTTTACACTCAAAGACAAGAATAACAAGGTTAAAAAAACTACGCCCTTGTAAAACCAGTACAAGAAACTATTCTCCTATATTAGGAAATTGCCAATACCTATCAACCACAACCACAGCTTGTAGAACCAGTACTTAGAAACGAATCTTGCCCCCTAGCTGTTCTCCAAGCTACTAAAAGGCCCCTTGATTTAATTGCGCATCAGAGAGCTAGTAAGCCACGACAAACATATGTTTATCCGTTGTGTTTGTCGTGGCTTACTAGCTCTCTGATTGGTCGTGCCATCGACTTCCGCCTCGCCGTCTCCGGCATCTCGTCGACCCGGACTGTGCCGTCGGCCAAACAAACCAGGACCGATCGAACCACTGACCCTTTGTCGTGGCTTACTAGCTCTCTGATTGGTCGTGCCATCGACTTCCGCCTCGCCGTCTCCGGCATCTCGTCGACCCGGACTGTGCCGTCGGCCAAACAAACCAGGACCGATCGAACCACTGACCCTATCTTCTCCTCTCGCTGTGGCGACGACGCTACATCAAAGTTCACCACTGGCCGGACCTAGCGCGACCACAACAACAGCTAGGGGGCAACGGACGGAGGTGGCCCATTTTCAAATGCTCGTCGATCGTTATCATGTCCGGCAATGGAAGGAGCTCATCGGCAGGAAAGAGGCAGCGATTCCCACTGGTGATGTCCGGCGATTCGGCAGGTAATCGTTCTCCTCTCTTCCTCATGTCCAGTAATGGTGGGTATGCACTCTTCTCTGTCCTTATGTTCCTCTGTTCCTCAAGCTCTGAATTTTCGGTCTTTTTTTCTTCAGCTGAATGATACAGTGGGTGCAGACAGACCTTGGAACGAAAGAAGGAGAAGAAACACACTCACATCATGCCGATTATGCCTGATGAAAGCATTGAAATGCAGATACATTTGGTGTAAATTGTTTTGCTGCTCAAAGCTTTAGTGCTCGGTGAATCTGGTGAGCAAATAATGAACAATTTATCCCTGGATTTGAATATATGAGATAATACTGAGCAGACACATAACCGTCATATTTTTGCATGAATACATCGTCGGATTGGCGCCTATCACCGGAGATGAGGATGAGCTCGGAGGAATATCCGGTGGTGTCACACTGCATGGGCTGGAGCACGGGATGTCATGGGTGGCGCAGCCTGTGCTGCTTAACCGGCAGGGAAGCATGCTCAGCCACGTCAGCTTGCTCGACAGTGCCATGGGCTCCCGCGTATGGGAAACATGCTTGACAGCCCCGCCATCGCCCTCCTCGGCGGCCTCCACAAGATGAGCAAGTCCAGAGTGCATCGAAGCCTGGAGCACGGTGACAGGACCTGCTGGAGCCGGAGGGCATCATCGGGCCGGACGGGACCCAATCCTGTCCCACCGTCAGCAAAACGGTGTAAGAACTGACATACACATTGCCGGTGACTTTAAGGATTGTAGATGCAAATTACTATTATATCTCATGTTTATTCTCTCTCTCTGATCAAACGAGCAACGGTGCCGTCACACGGTTACAGTCACAAGGTGGCCTGAGGCTACGCGGGCTGGCATCAATAGGCGTGGGGTTGAGGATCTAAGAACACACGAGCCTGAAAGTGTGGGGCAGCCTTTGCGTGAGGTCGCGGTCCTCGCCTGCATGGACGCCAAAAAGGTGGAACAGTTGATTTCGTAAGGTTTTCTATCCGGTGTGGCAGCTGCACTATCTCGGTGTCTTTACTTTTTACTGCTTTCATCCGCCGTTTGTCTTTCTGACTAAAATTCTTCTACAACAGCAATTTTTTTGGCAATGTCATGGTTCCTTCAGGTGGCATCGGCGGTGGCACCACTGCCGGTAGCTAATAGGTGTACTTCTCCTATGCTTACCTTAGATGTTTCTTCTTACTGTCCCTTAAGTAGTAGTTGATGTAATTTGATTTTGGTGAAATGTCGTATGTGAACAACCTAAATTAACCATATTCGTTTATCTATTATATTTTTATATCAGAACCTTCTGCCGGCGCCGCGTGTGCAATCTACTGCTGCCATGGCGAATCGTGGTGATGGTAACCCCGGCGGCGGGAATACCGGTGGCTTTGAAATCACTGGCGGCGGCAACTTTGGCCACAGTGGTGGTGGAAATCCACCAGCTGGTGGCTTCGCCAGGCGCGGCAACCTTGGCCGCGGTTCTGGCATGTCGCAAGGTGGAGGTGACATTGGTGCTGGCCCTAGCAACTGGCAGGGCGCTGGTAACGGCCATTGGCAAGGCGGCGTAGCCGCTAGACAGAGCAACAGGTAGGGCAGCAGGGTTGGTGCTGGCCCTACTAATTGGCAGAGAGGCGGAGTTGGTGCAGGCCCTAGCAACTGGCAGGGTCGTGGCAACAATAAAAATGGAGGTGGCTATAATGAGGTGGGCTATGACTATGGCAACGGCCGAGGTCGTGGTGTTGCACCTGGCCGTGGGGGGTACAATGGCGGTGGCCGAGGATTCGCCAGTTATGATGGAAATTCCGGTCAAGATAATTTTCAGCAGTTTGGTCAGGAGGGATTCAACGGTGAGTTCCATCCGGGTGCGGGGGATGAGTTCTATGACAATCTCGGCTATCGAAATAGGAGACGGAATGAGTTCCGTGCAGGCCTTGGTGGCGGAGGATGCTATTTTGGCCACGGGCGTGGTCGGGGTAGAGAAAGATTTGCTGAAGTGAATAAGGAGAAAGAAGGGGTTGATGGTAGTTCTGGAGTGGTGACTGATGCAGCGGTGACGGCTGTTGTATCTGGGTCCATCTCAGCGGTGGCAGTTCAGCAGGATGCGGCAAGCAACGCAGCTGCAACTATAGTTTTACCGGTTGTACCACAAGTGCCGGCGTTGTCATCTGAGGTACATCCTACACCTGTAGCTACCATATCTATCACACGTCCCACTGATCAAGCTAGACCTCGGGCTACAAACAAGAAGGAGAAGAATGTGGACAAGATCAAGTGTTTTCGATGTGATGTCGTTGGCCACAAATCCATTGATTGCACTAATGTTTTATGTGATTTCTGCGAGGCATCGGACCACGATGATTGTCATTTGCATGCAGCTCCCAAACCAACCTTGACAGTTTATGGTTATGCCCATGAGTCGTTGATGTTCAGAATTCAGAATCATACCGACATAAATCTGACAGTGGTAGATTTGGTAAAATAATGGTGTCGGGAGGGACACTATCCTTGGAGGAGATCATAGGTGTTCTTCGCTGGGTGGTGATGGATGATGATTTTCCATGGGATGTACAACCACAAAGTAATAATGTGTATAAGACACAGTTTCCTAATAAGATGGAACTTACTCGTGCAACTCATTTTGGAACTTTTGAGGCAAAGGAGAACAACTCCTGTTTTATTAAGTTCACAGAGTGGAAGTCTGAAGTGAAGCCATCATTGCAGCTATCTGAGGTTTGGGTTCTTATTTCCGGTGTTCCAGATGGTCTACTACGAGACCATTTAGCTCTATGGGGACTCGGTGGTATGCTTGGGATGACCATTGTTGTTGACATGGCATATACAAGAAGGCATGGGGTGGTGCGATCTTATATTCGTGTCACATCCATATGCCACATCCCTTATCATAAAATTATAATGTATAAAGGTGAGGGCTATAAGATCTCGTTTGACATTGAGGCGGATGATCATGATGTTGACATGATTCAAACTCAAGATGGATCTAATGAGGGTGGTGGCGACCATGGTGATGACGGCAAGAGTAAAGAGCAAGAGGGTACAAACAATGATGGAGATAATGAGTTACCCAAATAGGACAAAAATAAATCGGTTAGAACTCCGAAAGCTGGAGTTATTCTTCCATCATCGATCACTAAAACAGTAGCTATTGAACCAAGCATACGGTTTGGGTGTTTTTCAGATCGGTGGTGCGAGATGGTGGAGGAAGATGAGGAGCTCTATCGTCGTTCGATGTTAAAAGAAACTTCCCGAGTTTTGTTCACTCCAGCTAAGGACCGAGGCACCTTGGAGGTATGTTCTAAAGGCGAACATGAAATCGTTTCAGTAACTGCTACCATGACGACAACAACAGTTCTTGCTACTGTTCCTATTCTAAAGGATACAACGACAGATGTTCCTGCAGTGGGCGAGACATAGGGCTCCCCCGTGAACCGAATAAGGTCGGCGCAACAGCAGCATGCGGTGATGACACCACGGTCTCCTGTCATGTGTGAGTGAAGGAAATATGCCCTAGAGGCAATCATAGAGATGATTGTATTTCATGTGTATCCATGAGTTATTATAATGTTCCTTGAATATCCATATACCAGGCAACTTGTATTGATTGGCAATTATGTGAATTGTTTGTGAAACTCTTTACTTGTATGGTTATCTAATAATTGTCCCTAGTCAGAGTTCATGCGAGGACACACGTGAATATTAGACTAGCACATCGATTGGTTAATGACTATGTTTCGCAAGTCATTGACATGGAGATGTCAAACCAATGATGTGGACACATGTTATGAACATGGGGTTGGACTGACCCAACATGAGACTAGCAATAATACTTGCAGCTCTCTCTACACATCGTGTACGTTTTGTCCTTAGACCTGAGATTGTCGCATGTACTTGAGATGTGGATCGACCTACTTTGGGGCTATCAAACACTACTCCGTAACTGGGTAGTTATAAAGGTAGCTTTCGGGTTTGTCCTGATACATGCTGCAAGGCATCGGTCAATCAAGATGGGATTTGCCCCTCTCTACTTGAGAGAGATATCTCTGGGCCCCTCGAGTGATCGGATCCAGAAATGCATGGCCGTGCTACATATGGTTAAGAGTTAACCTAGTAAAGGGATTCTGAATCACAGTATCGAGAAAGAGAGGTCAGCTTAGAGCTAGACCAAATATCGTGAGGCAAAGGGAAAGACATGTACTCAACCTTGTGATGGTTCGTCCGAATGATCTTTATATGCGTTTAGGAGTTGGCACGTCTTGCTAGAGGCCGCTACCAACTATTGACGGAGTAAGTGTACTCGCGTCATGTCTATACGTGTATGAACCTATAGGGTCACACACTTTAGGGGCTGGAAGCCTAATGAGGATTGGATCCGAATTAGACCAGGCTTAGGCTGCTAATGGGCTGCTAATGTAGAAGCCCACCAGGGATGCCTATATAAGAGGGAGTGAGGCGAGCTGAAAAGGTGAGAGCATTCCACCCAGCCGCCACTCCTCTTCCGCCTGTGTTGCACGCGCAGACCTAGCAGTCTGGCGTGTGACGACTTCCACTCCGGACGTGTGGATACCTCGGAGGTGCTGCATCTGTAGCACTTGGACGAGCCGCGCAAAGGGGAGCTGCTCGTGGGACGAGGACGAGGAGGAGACGTAGAACATCTACACTGCCGCAACGTGCTTCATCGAGTTCCGCACCTGCGCGTCTAGCGGTAATCCCGTGATCTATGACAATAGTATTCCTGGTTGACGCGGTAGAAATTTTTGATTTTGCGCTAGTGTAGCCTACCCGTTACCCTTCAGTGAGAAGGGACGATACACACCTACTTCTAACAAGGGCGAGGCATGTAGGCCTAGGTTGCAAGAACATGCAGCTAAAGTGGCCGACAAAGTTTCAGAGACAACGACGTCGATCATGACGACACCACGGTCGCCGACGTCTTCTTCGTCTCCTGTTCTTTTACCCTCGCGAGGAGCATACAGTGGGATCGTGAGCAGCACACCATCAAGGGAGGACATCATAGCTTATGGAGGAGTCCCCGAGGCTTCGGCTGTTGGCTTACGTTCGAGTGAACACATTCGAGCACAGCCAAATGCAGACGCTACTCAGCTTGAGAGAGCCAGAGTTGGCTAAATCTCGAGACTTCACTCTAGGTATTTTATCAACTCCCAAGTTTTCAATTTGTGATATCCCTGATAGTGTCATTGTTCATAGGGCTAGTAAGTTGGGTGTTTCTCTCGGAAAGTCACCGTTTTAGATTGCATGTTCGGTTCAGAATATTAAAGATGTTGAAAACAATAGGTTCTTGTTACTAAAAAATAATATGGCACATAATGATGATGATCCACATAATTTATTTGTCTCCAAAGTTTCTGGTCTATGTGAAGACTTAACCGAGGAGGACAATACTGCATTGGTCGATCATACGGATCCACCACGTCAAAATACTAAAGTTGAACGTGGGTGTAAAAAAAAGTCTTTAGAGAAGCTACAAGTTAGAAGGAGCTCAAGAATTAAAAAGACCCAAAACAAAAAAAGTTATTAAGAATGAGGGCTTTTATTTGGAATAGTGAAGGTTTTAGAGATACGGCTAAACACTTCTTTGTTCAAGAGTCAATCCGTGAACTGAAATTAGATGTGGTAGCTTTGTTAGAAACTTGACGGTCTAACTTCTCCACACCTCTTTTAAGAAACCTAGCGGCTGGCTGTCACTTTTCTTGGTTTTGTCTACCTCCATAAGGGAGGTCAGGTGGGATTTTAGTAGGAATTAACACAGAAACTTGATGACCCACAAGTATAGGGGGTGTATCGCAGTATTTTCGATAAGTAAGAGTGTCGAACCCAACGAGGAGCAGAAGGTGCTGGCTAGTGGTATGGATCAGGAATTCTCTGCAAATACTTAGCAAATGAATTTTTAGGGGTTTTCGATTAAGCAAGTAAACAAAGTACGAGTAAATAAAAGACAGTAAGAATGAATGCAGCAAGTGGCCCAATCCTTTATGCAGCAAAGGACAAGCCGGTTGTATTTCTATAGATGACCAAACATTCTCGAGGACACATGGGAAGACTGTCAAGTGCTTTCGCTTCATATAGTCGATTAATCTTCTCTAGCTTTTGCTAAGTGTTGTGTGGGTGAACCTGTGCTAATGTACCGTCCCATCCAAGACTTAATACATACTTGTGATTAAACCCCCTTGCAAACATCCGACAAGAAAGTAATAAAGGTAGAAACCTAACCACAGCTTTAAACTCTAAAACCCTTACGTCCCTTGTGCAATGGTTTCCTAACGGGGGTTCAGGTTTCTGTCACTCCGGCAACCCCTACGATTAGTAGCCAAATACACAATGCACTCCCCTAGGCCCATATAGGTGAAGTGTCATGTAGTCGACGTTCACATGACACCACTAGAAGAAGTACACCACAACTTAAATAACAATCCATTGAATCTTTCTCAACGCAACTCCACTACTAACAACAAGACTTCTCCCATGTCCTCAAGCACAAAACGAACTACTCACAAGACATCATATGGATCATGATCAGAGATGGAATAATGATGTATAACAATCTGAACATAAACAATAATTCAACGGTTCACTCAATAGCATCAACTACAAAGAGTAATCAACACCGGGAAAGTTTCCCCTATGAACTAATGCAAGATTCAACCAATTGTTACAGCAATATGGAGATGGTGATGAGGGTGCTGATGGTGATGATGGTGGTGATGATGCTGATGATGATCCCGATGAAGTACAGCTTGATGGTGGTGTTGATGGCGACGATCTCCCCTCTCCGGGAAGGAATTCCCCCAGCAGAAATCTGTCTGCCGGAGAGATCTTTCTCTCTCGGTGTTTTCCGCCCCGCAGAGGCGGCAGAATCTTTCTGTGGTCTCTCTCCGAGTCTTAGGGTTTCGGGAGGAAGATATACGCCAGAGGGGAGAGGCTGGAGTGGGCCAGGGTGGCCACACCACTCCCTGGCGCGGCCTAGGCCTGCCCGCTCCATGGGGTGGTGTGGGCCCCCTGTGGCCCACCTCCACTCCATATTCTGGCATCTTGAGTCTTCTGGAAAAATACAATTCTCCGTATATTTTCCCGGATTTTCTGATCTTCGCGAATTTTGCCTCCAAACAGCACCTTTTCCATCAGAATCCTGACTGCAGCGGTCCATGCTCCAAAAGTCATCAACCATGCAAAAACTGATGAAATAACATAAGTATCACCTCTCAATACGAAATATATCAATGAATAATAGTGAAGTAAGACATAGAATAGTGATGCAAAATGGACGTATCAACTCCCCCAAGCTTAGACTTCGCTTGTCCCCAAGCGAAACTGAGCTCAATAAACATGACCTCATGTTTATGGAGTGAAGAGTCGATAAAAGAATACGGACAAGAAGCATCACATTCATCTAATACATAGATCATAATAGAAGACAACTCACTATTATACAACTCAACTTGCAATGAGTAAAGGAAACACAATAAAGATACATAAAGTGAAACATAATTGGTAATGGCAAACTTAGCTCTTGGTCGAAGAATAGTTGATAATTTGCTGGAGTGCACAAATAGCTGGTTTTCAAAGAAAGCTTTCAAAGTAGTAAACTTCAAGAAAATAGCAATGTGCAAAACAAGAAATATAAGAAACATGAATGCATAAATCATCATATGAATGAATGAAACACATCAACTCAAAATACTTGCTGAGATAGAAGGGAATAGGTTTACTGTCTCAAATACAAAGTAAAAGAAAGGCCCTTCGCAGAGGGAAGCAGGGATTACAAGTCTCATAAAGAGCTCCCAAAAATTATGATACTTACTAGCTTTCATCTCTCATTGCCCCTATCATAGGCATCTTTTGGTGATTAAGGTTAAAGTGACACAACTAAGAGGATATGCTTGACAAGTTATAAGTTGAAATCTCATGCCCCTTACTTATGAGTACCGATCCTCATGCTACTCAACTTCAGTCACGAGCAAGCTCTTGTCATTGTAAATACATGCGTATCATTGAGAACTGCCAACGTGGTACCCCTTGCACATGACACAGGAGCTATCCCATAATCAAAATGACAAGGCAAGCAGACACTGAGCATCTCAGCGATCTTTTTATTTGCTATTTGCATAGGTTTTTATTGAGGATGCTTCATAGAATGCTCACTATAGTTATGCTGCAAGTTTCCATCATGATTAGGCATGGCTTAGGCTAGCGGCCCAGACGTTTCTCTAACACACATATAAACTCTATGATCTTACAAGTTCCACTTTTATTTCACACCGCCGCGATCCATAAGCAAAAGAACATGATATCAACTAGGTACAAGTACCAATGAAGCGTTGAAAGCGGTCCCCATGATACATGGTTCTGCTAACTTCAACTCATAAAGCGCAAGCATATACGCAACAAAGAAGGACCCAATGGCTCAAGTTTATTAAATGCAAGAAAGTAAAGTGTGCCATCAAGTTCGTGAGAGCTTTAATCACTAATTTTCACATAACAAGTTTAAATTGGGAGGTAGATAAAACAAGAATTTACTTGGAATAGCAATAATGCTACTAGGTAGGTATGGTGGACACAAATGGCAAAGGTTTTGGTTTACAGGAGATGGATGCACGAGAAGAATACCCTCTCAGTACAGGTTTTTGGCTAGCAAGACTAGGTAGCAAGTACAAGAGTTGAAGGAAACAAACAAACATACAAGTGATAAAAAACAAACATGCAATCTTCCTTGGAAGCACAAACGGTCTTAACTAGAGAATACTAGACTTATGAGAAAATCAAGAAAGAAAGATGATGAAATTATTTTTCTCTAGAGTACTTCTATCTTTTTCTTTTCAACTCAAAAAGGTGTTGCTACTGACCGAGCCAGGTTTGCCAAAACCAACTAAATTAACTCAATGATCCCAAAGTGATACCAATACTAACAACAAGATCAATCATATAACCACGAATTGAAAACTAATATAAGCTATGCAAAAGAGTGGATGATAGAACTTCTCATTAATATTCCATAACGGAAACTCACACCAAGGGATACAAATCTAACGAGAGAGGGGACACTTCCATAATGCAAACCATACTACAATATAACTCCTCTATTCATGATATGACTCTACTAATAAGGTAAAAAGATAGAAGATAGTGATATGATACCGCGACACTCCCCCAAGCTTGGAACAAACCAAGGGGATGCCAAACCTGATGATGAATTACTCCTTCGGTGGTGGTGGTATCCTTTTGATGAGCTCCTTGATCAGTTTCCCAAAGTCCTTAATCTCGAAGGTGAGATTACGAATCAGTTGTGAGTTTTGCTCAATGCGGCTCATGATCATGTCGTGTTGAGAATCCTAGCTCTTCCTATTCTTTCCCCACTCTTCCTCCTTGAAGTCTTCTTTTCCTGCATGGTTATGAGCAAAGGTATGGAGGGTACTCTTGATGTTCAGAGAAGGTGTCCTTGGTGCCAAACAGTGATGAGGAGCTTTCCCCCCAGTCTGCATCCGTGCAGTCCTTCTGATCCTAGCAGGGTTCGCCACCACTCCAATGCTTGCAATGGTAGTGCCGGTGTGCTTTGCCTCCTCTTCACCTTCACACTTGATCTCCTTCTCCTTTCCGGGGTCTTGGAGGTCTTCCTCCATAGGTTCCTTCCCTTTATCCTCGGCGGACACCATTGTGCTTCTAAACCTTCAAAGAGTATGTCCTGGCAGAAACAGATCGAAACAAAAACACGACGAAAACACGATATACGAACCTCGGGGGATCTGGGGGGTTATATATTACGAAGTTTCATATCAAAAAGAAGGTACTGGGAGAAAACGGGCCGGAGGCGGAGTCCGGGGTGGACTCACCACCTGGTGGCGCGGCCAGGGGTGGGCCCGCGCCATGGGGTGGTGTGGGCCACCCTGGCTCCGGTTCCATCCCTTTTTCGCTTCGTAGCTTTCCTTATTGACTGAAAACTGCAAAAATATAGTTGGATTGTATTTTCGCGGAAGTTTTCTTACCAGAACTGTTACCTATTTGGAAACGGACTCTACAGGTCTCTGAATTTGGTATTGAGTGGATCCTTCCGGAGTCAGCACTTGAATATCATCGATATCTTCATCCTCATACACTTATTACTTGAGTCATAAAACCCTTCTCTTCCTTATTACACCATTATCTCCACTTCCTGGAAATTTCTTTCACACAAAACTTCACACAGTTCTTATTAGCAACATTAGTATAAGTGAAGTGATAAAACCTTTTGAGCACAACTTTGACTGAAAACCATCAAAACAAAAGTTACTGTAGCAACTCCTTTCGAAAACCCAAAAAGAATTCAAAAAGGAAATCGAATAAAGAAGCAAATGCAAGATTGGCAAAATCTGTCAAAACAGACCAGCAGGTAAAGATCAATTTTTTCGAAATTCTTGTGTTTCTAAAATCAAAAAGTGCGAAACTAATGAAAGTTAAATAACAACCTGGGGCAGAAGCACAAACAATTACAGCTCAATCCGACATACAGAGATATCTCACGAATTTTTACGGTGAAGCACAAAAATCTGTTTCGGGGTAGAAACTTTACCAAATCTTACTTCTCTCTCATTAGAGGTTGATCTTGACACAAAAACCAAAAAAAACGGATAAAGAGAGGTTATTACCGAAGTAATAACTTCCAAGACTCAAAGAAACAAAAACAAACTGAAAGCAAAAACAAATTGGGTTGTCTCCCATAAAGCTCTTTCTTTATAGCCATTAAGATGGACATGATAATTTTGAAGAAGCTCTCATAGGGATATGACTGAAGTGGAAGAGAGCAATAAGAAGCAAACACACACACACATTTAAGCCTAACCCACTTCCTATGCAAGGGGATTTTGTAAACAAACAAGTTATTGAAACCAAAGGCAACTTGCATAAGAAGGCAAAAGAAGTGCAACATAAAAACTTTCAGCATAAAACGGGAAAACTTGATATTATTGAGATGCACAAGAACACTTTTCCCCCTCTCATAATAGCTTTCAGTATCATGCATAAACTTAATAATATAGCTATCACAAGGACTATCATAGCAATGATCACTTATTCTAACAGAAAACACCGGAATACTAGCTCTCATAACACTACTTTGTGAAACAATATTAGAGGTATCCTTACAAAGGATAGTGTGTCCATCTTTTTCATATTTAGCAACAAAGTCTTTCACACTTGCTACCATAGGTTCATCAACCATTTGTTTATCAGGTTCAACAGCCGTATTCATACTTTCATTAACCATACTAGCCATCATAGAATGTTCCTTTACCTTAACTGGGAAAGGCAGTTTCTCAATATAAGGTTCAGGTAAAACATGATTAGTAGTATAAACTTCAGTACTTCTACCAGGAACACTCTTAGCAATATCTTTATAAGGTTCATGATACTTATTCTACTTCTTTTTAGGCACTTCAATATAAGAAGCAAAGGCCTTAAAATAAGAAGCAATAGCTTGAGAGTCTAAACCATAAGCATTTTTAATATTTTGAAAGTCATCAGCTCCCATAAAAGATTCAATGCATTCATAATCATAATTTATACCTGACTTTCTACCTTTGTCATTCTCCCAAGCTTCAGCATTGTCTTGAATACGATCTAGAAGGTTCCATTTAGCTTCTTCTTCCATGCGAGTGAATGATCCAGCACAAGAAGCATCCAATAAATCTTTATCATGTAGAGGGAGCCTTGCATAAAAGTTATTGATAATAATATTGTTGGGGAGCTCATGAATGGGACATTTGAGCATTAGTAACTTCAATCTCCCCCAAGCTTGAGCTGTACTCTCTCCATCAAGAGGCCAAAAGTTGTATATTTGATTCCGATCTTTATGAATTTCACTAGGAGGATAAAACTTTGAATAAAAGAGAGGCACTATTTCCTCCCATTCTAGAGCTTAACCATTCTTCAGCAGCTTATACCATTCCTCAACTCTTCCTTTTAGTGATAATGAGAATAACTTCTTCTTAACTTGATCTGTAGTAATACCTCCACACTTGAACAACCCGCATAATTCGTGTATAAAGAGTAAATGATCACCGGGATGGACAGTTCCATCCCCAACATAGTAGTTATCCATAACACGATCAATAATTCTTGTAGGTATTTTGAAAACATCTTTCTCAGCAGGTGGTGGCTTATCTAATACCTTAGCAGTGGTAGTAGCATTACCAAATAAGAAACTCAGCGAACTATCCATAACTGAAATAAAGCAACTAGCAGAAGTAAACAATACTCACAGTAGAAGTTTCCTTTACCAGTTCCACTCTCCAATAGCGCTTCACTCCCCGGCAACGGCGCCAGAAAATAGTCTTGATGACCCACAAGTACAGGGGGTGTATCGCAGTATTTTCGATAAGTAAGAGTGTCGAACCCAACGAGGAGCAGAAGGTGCTGGCTAGTGGTATGGATCAGGAATTCTCTGCAAATACTTAGCAAACGGATTTTTAGGGGTTTTCGATTAAGCAAGTAAACAAAGTACGAGTAAATAAAAGACAGTAAGAATGAATGCAGCAAGTGGCCCAATCCTTTATGCAGCAAAGGACAAGCCGGTTGTATTTCTATAGATGACCAAACATTCTCGAGGACACATGGGAAGACTGTCAAGTGCTTTCGCTTCATATAGTCGATTAATCTTCTCTAGCTTGCTAAGTGTTGTGTGGGTGAACCTGTGCTAATGTACCGTCCCATCCAAGACTTAATACATACTTGTGATTAAACCCCCTTGCAAACATCCGACAAGAAAGTAATAAAGGTAGAAACCTAACCACAGCTTTAAACTCTAAAACCCTTACGTCCCTTGTGCAATGGTTTCCTAACGGGGGTTCAGGTTTCTGTCACTCCGGCAACCCCTACGATTAGTAGCCAAATACACAATGCACTCCCCTAGGCCCATATAGGTGAAGTGTCATGTAGTCGACGTTCACATGACACCACTAGAAGAAGTACACCACAACTTAAATAACAATCCATTGAATCTTTCTCAACGCAACTCCACTACTAACAACAAGACTTCTCCCATGTCCTCAAGCACAAAACGAACTACTCACAAGACATCATATGGATCATGATCAGAGATGGAATAATGATGTATAACAATCTGAACATAAACAATAATTCAACGGTTCACTCAATAGCATCAACTACAAAGAGTAATCAACACCGGGAAAGTTTCCCCTATGAACTAATGCAAGATTCAACCAATTGTTACAGCAATATGGAGATGGTGATGAGGGTGCTGATGGTGATGATGGTGGTGATGATGCTGATGATGATCCCGATGAAGTACAGCTTGATGGTGGTGTTGATGGCGACGATCTCCCCTCTCCGGGAAGGAATTCCCCCAGCAGAAATCTGTCTGCTGGAGAGATCTTTCTCTCTCGGTGTTTTCCGCCCCGCAGAGGCGGCAGAATCTTTCTGTGGTCGCTCTCCGAGTCTTAGGGTTTCGGGAGGAAGATATACGCCAGAGGGGAGAGGCTGGAGTGGGCCAGGGTGGCCACACCACTCCCTGGCGCGGCCTAGGCCTGCCCGCGCCATGGGGTGGTGTGGGCCCCCTGTGGCCCACCTCCACTCCATATTCTGGCATCTTGAGTCTTCTGGAAAAATACAATTTTCCGTATATTTTCCCGGATTTTCTGATCTTCGCGAATTTTGCCTCCAAACAGCACCTTTTCCATCAGAATCCTGACTGCAGCGGTCCATGCTCCAAAAGTCATCAACCATGCAAAAACAGATGAAATAACATAAGTATCACCTCTCAATACGAAATATATCAATGAATAATAGTGAAGTAAGACATAGAATAGTGATGCAAAATGGACGTATCAAAACTCTCGCTGTCAAAAACGTTGACTCGGAAGATTTGTGTGTTAAATTTCATTTGAGATCGAAAGATGGTTTCGAATGGAATTTTGTGGCAGTTTATTGGGCTGCTCAGGAGGCAAACAAACACCCTTTTCTCGCTGAACTAGTTAGAGTTTGTGACGGCGATACTCTCCCTATAATGGTAGGGGTGATTTTAATATTATTCGGGGCCCTAAAGAGAAAAATAATGATAATTTTAATGCACGATGGCCGTTTGTGATTAATGCCATAATTGAGAGTCTAAACCTAAGAGAAATAGTTCTCTTTGGTAGACAATACACTTGGGCCAGCCGTCGAGATGTGTTGACTTTTGAGAAGCTTGATCGTGTTCTAGTGAATGTTGAGTGGGAACAAAAATTCCCATTGATGACTGCTAGAACTTTGTCAAGGACAGGGTCTGATCATACTCCGCTTTTTATTGACTCAGGTGAACAAGCTCACCTAGGGAATAAATCATCGTTCTCTTTTGAATTATCCTGGTTGAGGGAGGATGGGTTTATTGATATGATCACAAAAGAATGGAACTCTTATGTTGTGGGAAAAAGTCCCATAGACATATGGCAGAATAAATTAAGGCATTTGAGACGTTTTCTTAGAGGATGGGCTCGCAATAGAAGTGGAGTTTACAAAAAATAAAAGTATAGATTAGTTGGAATTATAGATAGCTTGGATATCAAAGCTGAGACTTGTCCTCTCAATACTTCCGAGAGGGGGATGTTGCAGGAGGCAAATGACAAGTTGTCAAAACTTAGACGAGAAGAAGAATCAAAGTGGGCACATAGGGCTAAAGTTAAGCATGTACAAGAAGGGGGAAATAATACGAAGTACTTCCACCTCATTGCAAATGGGAAGCATAGGAAAAAGAAAATATTCCAATTAGAAAAAGACGAGGGGACTGTAGTTGGGGATGAGAATTTGAAAGTTTATATAACAGAGTACTATAAGAAATTATTTGGAGCACCGACTCATAATAATTTCTCGATGAGAGAACAATTAAATTCAGATATTCCACAGATTTCGACCATTGAGAATAGCATCCTCATAGAAAACTTCACAGAGAAGGAGGTCTATGAGGCTATTTCTCAAATGGAACATAATAAGGCACCGGGACTAGACGGGTTCCCAGTTGAGTTCTATAATTTTTTTTGGCCGATGATCAAAAGTGATCTTATGGCTATGTTCGAACAACTGCAGCAAGTTGAATTGCCATTGTACAACATTAATTTTGGCGTGATAACCTTGCTACCAAAAAAGAGAACGTCGTTCAAATACAACCATATAGACCCATATGTCTTCTAAATGTGAGTTTTAAACTTTTTACGAAAGTTGGAACAAACCACATCACGGAGATAGCGCACAAAGTCATTATACCTACACAAACGACATTTATGCTAGGTCGGTATATCCTAGAGGGTGTAGTGGTCTTGCATGAGACCATCCATGAGCTTCATAGGAAAAAAATGGATGGAGTTCTGTTTATAATTGACTTTGAAAAAGCGTATGACAAAGTAAAATGGACATTTTTGTAGCAAACTCTTCGAATGAAAGGATTTGATCAGAAGTGGTGCGATCTTATTACAAATTATGTTCAGGGAGCGTCTGTTGGAATACGTGTTAATGACGATATTGGACACTATTTCCAAACAAGAAAGGGTCTCCGACAAGGAGATCCTCTATCTCCGTTGCTTTTCAATATTGTTGCAGATATGTTAGCCATTCTTATTGCGAGGTCAAAAGAGGATGGTCAAGTGGGAGGCCTGATCCCTCATTTAGTTGAGGGAGGTGTATCCGTTCTGCAGTATGCCTATGATACTATTCTTTTCATGGAACATGACCTAGAGAAGGCAGTTAATATGAAATTAATATTATCCATCTTTGAGCAACTATCTGGTCTGAAAATAAACTTTCACAAAAGTGAAATTTTATGTTTTGGAAAGGCAAAAGGAGAGAGAGGAGTAGTACAAACAGATTTTGGGCTGTGAGGCTGGTTCTTTACCTTTTCGATACTTAGGTATCCCAATCCACTATAGAAAATTATTAAATAAAGAATGGAACCCAGTAGAAAACCGGTTTGAAAAGAAACTTGGATGTTGGCACAGGAAGCTTCTGTCATACGGGGATAGGCTAATCCTTATTAACTCTGTTCTTATGAATCTACCAATGTTTATTTTGTCCTTTTTAGAAATACCCAAAGGGGTATTGAAAAGGTTAGATTTCTATCGGTCACGCTTCTTTTGGCAGAGTGATCAGCATAAACAAAAATACCGTCTAACAAAGTGGAATATCATTTGTAGACCAAAAGATCGGGGGGTTAAGGAATTGGGGTACTTGATATAAAAAATAGATGCCTTTTAAGCAAATTGCTTTTTAAGATCCACAACGAAAAGGGTGTATGGCAAGAACTATTCCATAATAAGTATCTCAAAAACAAAACGTTGTCACAAGTGACAGCAAAATCAACCGATTCTCAATTTTGGAAGGGTTTGATGAGGGTTAAAAATGTTTTTTTTGAAAGAGGGTCTTTTGTTATTGGTAATGGGAAATTAACACATTTTTGGGAAGACACATGGTTGGGGGAAGAACCGTTGGCAAATCAGTACCCACTCCTATATAATGTGGTGCGCCGAAAAAAACGTTTTGGTTGCCGACATTTTATCTCAAAATCCTTTAAATATAAAATTTAGAAGGGTTTTAACGGGAGCTAAATGGGATGCGTGGATACTTCTAGTTCAGCGTTTAATGGCCATAAACATAACAAATGAGGAAGATAGATTCATATGGAAGTTAACTCAATCCGGGAGTTTTACCGTCAGATCTATGTATGCTGATTTGTTAAATGACCACATGGTGTTCTTGCAAAAATATATTTGGAAATTGAAGGTACCATTGAAGATAAAGATCTTCATGTGGTTCTTATAAAAGAAAGTTATTCTAACAAAAGATAATCTAATGAAAGGTCAATGGAAAGGTTGTAAGAAATGTGCTTTTTGTGATTCCGAGGAATCTATAAATCACTTGTTTTTTGATTGTCCCTTTGCTCGTCTTATTTGGAGAGTAGTTCAGTTTACTTTTGCTATTACTCCTCGAACAAATGTCACAAATATGTTCGGAAACTGGTTGAATGGAGTAGATAAGAAAACAAAAGCACAAATTCGAGTGGGAGCTTGTGTTTTAGTTTGGGCCATATGAAATTGCCGAAATGATGTCATTTTTAACAAGCATGGAACTGCTCATTTTTTACAGGTTATTCGTATGCCTACCCACTGGATCCACGAGTGGTCCTTTCTGCTACCAGAAGCATAATGTGCGCCTATGGATTCTAGGTGCACCCGTCTGGAGACGGTCGCACGGGATATCTACAACCTGGGTGGATGGCGACTTTCTAATCGTCTCCAATGATCAATAGCCGACACTTATTTCTTTTTTTCCGCTGGTTGATTTTTATGTACACTCTATGTGACCCATGAGTTGTTATCTTTGAATATCTGAAACTTTGTAATAAATGGGCTGTGTGCATCGATTGATGCAGAGGCTGGGGCTATGTCTTCCATTTCGAAAAAAAATGCAGATATCTTGTCCTTCTAGACGGTTTTCATGGATAAAACATGCGCCAACCTCCCCTGAGCGTTCGTGCGTTACCAATCCTTGGATACATCACGTCTTACTATGTCTTTTGCTCCTGTCTACCGTCGGGAGTGTCACAACCTGATCTCTGGCTAGGAGATACTACCCTATTCTAAAATAAGCATCTTAATTTGTCTAAATTCGCATGTACATACTAAAACGGCGTATCTAGAAAGAATTGCTACACTTATTTTGAAACGAAAGTAGTAACCAACACCATAATTTTTTCAAGTGGTCTGTTTTCGGGCACAAAATGTTGCATTAAAACTACATGTTAGCTGAAACCTTACCATGCTCAAGAAAATATGGTGGACAAAGGAGTACATCTTATTGATAGCTGAAACGTGAGTTCATAGATTTCCACTTACTAGCGCATAGATGTTGTTGACACCAACACTGCTCTTGTTCACTATTGACACGTAAGTGGGAACTTCAGACTTGAGGGAGTGACATTCTTCTCCTGCTCCCTAGTCATACATACATGCAGTTGGTGATAATATGTAGAGATGCCAGTAGGTCACTCTTAGGGTGTCATTTACCCTCTTTAGTTTAAGAAAAATAGGACGAGTGGCTTATTTTGCTCAAGAGAATTTGGGAGGACAACGGTAACTTCATCGTCCTACTAGTGTAAAACGAAGTGTGCGGCTTTCAATTTTTGGGGATACATGTTGGTCCATCGAGAAGTCATGGGCACATGTGCCTGTGAATTTCTTTTCCGTGCATTGCGAACACGTATTCAAAGGAGGGCATGCCTGTAACTTGTTTTTCTCTACTCTCTTTCTTTCTAGGCAGTAATCTGCTGGTAAGGTCTTCTAGCTTTACCTTTGGTTAATGCAATCAAGGGAGTTAAAAAACATCACTTTGTGGTAGGTGTCTTCTATATATATCACAAACTTCACCTATAAAAGGAAGCAAAGCTCTATCGTTTCATTCACCGACAGACACCGAAAACTCTCATCTCCCAACGATTTCCTTCAACATTCACATGCAATGACACTAGTGGATCCATATGTGGTATGTGAAAAGAACACACATGCAATGACTCTGGTTGTTGTTAGTGAAAAGAACACACATGCAATGACACTGGTGGATCCATGTGTGGTCTCTGAAGAGAACACACATGCAAAATGACTCTTGTTGTTGTTAGTAAAAAGAACACACGTTCAATGAAACTGGTGGATCCATGAGTGGATTGTGAAGAGAACACACATGCAATGACACTTGTGGATCCATGTGTGGATTGTGAAAAGAACACACATGCAAAATGAGTGGTTGTTGTTACTAAAAAGAACACACATGCAATGACACCGGTGGATCCATGTGTGGTCTCTGAAGAGAGAACACATTTCATTGACTCTTGTTGTTGTTAGTAAAAAGTACACACGTTCCATGACACTGGTGGAGCCATGTGTGGATTGTGAATAGAACACACACGCAATGACACTAGTGGATCCATGTGTGGATTGTGAAAAGAACACACATGCAAAATGACTGGTTGTTGTTACTAAAAATAACACACATGCAATGAAACCGGTGGATCCATGTGTGGTCTCTGTAGACAACACACATTTCAATGACACTGGTGGATCCATATGTGGTATGTGAAAAGAACACACATGCAATGACTCTGGTTGTTGTTAGTGAAAAGAACACACATGCAATGACACTGGTGGATCCATAGGTGGTATGTGAAAAGAACACACATGCAAAATGACTCTGGTTGTTGTTACTAAAAAGAACACACATGCAATGACACTGGTGGATCCATGGGTGGATTGTGAAAAGAGAACACATGCAATGACACTGGTGGATCCATATGTGGTATGTGAAAAGAACACACATGCAAAATGACTCTGGTTGTTGTTACTAAAAAGAACACACATGCAATGACACTGGTGGATCCATGTGTGGATTGTGAAGAGAACACAGATGCAATGACACTGGTGGATCCATAGGTGGTATGTGAAAAGAACACATTTGCAAAATGGCTCTGGTTGTTACTAAAAAGAACACACATGCAATGACACTGGTGGATCCATGTGTGGTCTTTGTAGCGAACAAGCCTTTCAATGACACTGGTGGATCCATATGTAGTATGTGAAAAGAACACACATGCAATGATTCTGGTTGTTGTTAGTGAAAAGAACACACATGCAATGACACTGGTGGATCCATAGGTGGTATGTGAGAAGAACACACATGCAAAATGACTCTGGTTGTTGTTACTAAAAAGAACACAGATGCAATGACACTGGTGGATCCATGGGTGGATTGTGAAAAGAACACACATGCAATGACACTGGTGGATCCATATGTGGTATGTGAAAAGAACACACATGCAAAATGACTCTGGTTGTTACTAAAAAGAACACACATGCAATGACACTGGTGGATCCATAGGTGGTATGTGAATAGAACACACATGCAAAATGACTCTGGTTGTTGTTACTAAAAATAACACACATGCAATGACACTGGTGGATCCATAGGTGGTATGTGAAGAGAACACACTTGCAAAATGACTCTGGTTGTTGTTACTAAAAAGAACACACATGCAATGACACTAGTGGATCCATGGGTGGATTGTGAAAAGAACACACATGCAATGACACTGGTGGATCCATAGGTGGTATGTGAAAAGAACACACATGCAAAATGGCTTTGGTTGTTAAAAGAACACACATGCAATGACACTGGTGGATCCATGTGTGGTCTTTGTAGAGAACAAGCCTTTCAATGACACTAGTTGATCCATATGTGGTA